>VMDR010007302.1:0-22166 GCA_007922815.1 Macrotus californicus | reverse complement strand
ACCTGCGGAGCACGTATTGTGAAAGCTGGTTTCCCCATTATTTTATCATCTGACTATCGACTGATGGACAGTTACAACATTACATTTATATTTATATTATCCATTGATTAATTTTAGAGCTATCTGTTGAGCAGACTAACTAAAATCCTGGAGCTTTCAGTCCAGCGAAGGAGTTAAAAAGTATTTATGTGATGCTAAGCATTAAGTGTTTTCTGAATCAAATTGAGGAATTATTTCCAGTACAACTATAATGTTAAATTTTATGACATTTTAGCTTTTCATTAATTGCAATAAAGACTAGTTCAGAATCACCATTATACATTAATTCATATTATACATTAATGTTAAATATTAATTGAATTAAATGCCCTAAGTAAATCCTTACAAAAGCCTATATGAATTAGTTGCCATAATTCCCATTTTACATATGGTAAAACATAAAGATAAAATTCCACAGTAACATAGATTTAAACATCAATAATCCTTTTGTATTTCATATGTATTATTAATAATACTATTTACGAATGCAGTCATGTTAGTAAAAATCTATTACTCAAAATATTTCTTTTCCAAACCATTTTATTTTAAAAAGCGTCTTCAAGGCATATATGAATTATATGGTTTAGTAGCTCCAATTGCTTAACTGCTGACATTTGGAAGGATTTAAGTAGTAAACATAAAGGCACAGAAGCTGCAGCAGTACGAGGTGACAATCCCAGGGGCAGTGTACACAACGCCATTTAGTTCATTTGAACGACCAGTTTCTGCAATGTTTAAGCCGAGTTGGACTTTCCGGAACAGAGGGGACAGTGATCTCCCTGAGAAAAGAATGCTGCGGATAAGCCAGCCCGGCACTTATCAGCCCCGCCGCCGTAGCCGTGCCAACCAGACATGTTCGCCTTCGCGGGACACAATCGGCAGGTGGCGGTTACGCTCAGACAGGGCTGATAAAGCTAAAATTATGACTTCATTTTCCACGGATAGCGGATCCTTTGTTCTTTGGGATTCGCCATTTTAAGACCACTTATGAGGAAAATGTAATTCCAAAAAATATTCCAGCCTCTAGAGTAGTACTTCTAATACTTTGTAACAGTCGATAGGCAAGATCTTATAAATATCAAACTTGTCCAAGTCTGCTACTATGAGGAGGAAAGGATTTTTTTCAAAGAAGTAAAGATAAATATCAAAAAGTATTGTGTTAAACCTCAGCATTCCACTTGAATTCAGACTAATGGTTATTGATAAAGAGTTTCATTTTGTCAGAAGTGATTCGCAACTTAGATTTTGAAAATGGATTACAATGATTATAAGGTTGACTATATTCATAACCAGAAAACATCAATAATAGTAATACAATTTAAACTAAATTTTTATTGAGCAGTTAATATGTACTAAACACAGTGCTACGTGCCCTTTCCAGAATTAATTCTTTCAATATGTAGCCCTATTAGCTCCAATATAGAAACAAGGAAATTGTACTCTAGCTTCACACTCTTGCTTCCGTTCAGCTCTAATTAGACACACAGGGAATTCATTTTTACTTTGTTTTGTTTTGTTTTTTAAGCACCAATAACATGGTAAAGTGTAATAGAAAGAACAAAACTTCAGGAGTCAAAAGATCTGCTTTTTAGTCTAGACTCTGTTACCATTCTGTGAGCAATACGTACCCAATACCTGTGACGTAACAAATACTTGAGACTTTCTGGAATGAATGAATGAATGAATGAATGCTAACTCAGTGTGCAGTCTTGGCCAAGTCATTTAAACCCTTCGGGCTCCACTTTCTTTTTATTCTTTTTCTATTTTATATCTCCCTTATTTCCAAAAATGACTCCAGGCATAACAACAAAGATACAACTGCACGAGACCTTTGCAGCAGGGATGAAAGGTAAAAAGTGAATGACTTTAAGAAGGGAGAAAACCAGAACCCAAAGCAAGGATAAGAATAGCTTATCCATTTGAGCCTGCGATTCAGACTGAACGTTGCTGTGGAAACGGAGCATCTGCTGGCAACCACCCCACCTACCAGCTCTTCTTCTGCCACAGTTGGCCAGGCCAATCTGCTCCTGCAAGGAGTCTTGGAGTAAAGCAGAGAAAAGCCCAAAATGTCAGCTTTGCTGTCTAATTATTTTTAATCATTAAGTCATGCTAGTTGTAGATGTTTGTGTTAGGTTCATTTTAGAGCCTATGACCAAAAATCTGTTTAGCAAGAAAATTTGGGCAGAAAAAAAAAGTCTTCTTTCTCCAATAAAATCTGAAATACCCTATTGAATGAAGGAATTAGAAAGGCTTGAAAAACAAGGAGGTGGTGTAAAAGATCAAAAGAATCAAGTCATAGCCAATGGTAAATACCAACACAGCCACACAAAGTGGCCCCGCCCCTCTCTAGCAGAATGGTTCCTGGAAACAAGAGAGACCATGAAAGAAAGAACAGAATAAATGTCCTGCCCCCATCACACCAACCCCACTTAACATGATCACCAACTGCTCTGGGGAGGCTGTTTGTTTTCGGTTCAGACACAGCAGTTTGATAAGAAAAGAATCTGACCATAATGGTGAGCGAGGTAAATAATTAACCACATTACTTGACAAACAGCAATAATCTGAGAAATCAGGTTTTGCCTCAAAAAAAGAAGGATTAGCCCCAGCAAGGCTCCATCCCGAGAAGGTTTTCTTTACCCTTGGATGGCAGCTTCTTCCCTTTTACTGCGGAAGCCTCCTCCCTTCTTAAGTTGGACCAGGTTGCACTTGGAGGTCAGAAGGAGGCCTTTGCTTACACACTGAGGATCTTCTCCTTGCTCTTCAGTGTTTATGATGAAGTTTGTTCAGCTGCTTCCTCTCAGAACTGCGTTCTGTTTGCAGACTCAACATCAGTACTTGGCGATTCATAGAGCTGTTCAGCAAAAATGTGCTTTACCACCTCATAGCCCCTCATATGTCCTCTGGATTTCCTGCGTCTCTGGTCATCTTGCAGGTTTATTAATCAGGAAATTTCCACTAGCTCCATGGCTCCTTCTGCAAACTATGGTCTGAGTGCACCTAGATAGCCAACCAGAATGCGAGTTTTCTCTTTTTCTAAGTACCTTTCAACTTACTACATCTAAGTTAATAACAGTAATCAGGGAAATGGAAATAAGGGGAGAAATGTGAGGAAGTGATGAACTGAATGCAACTTGACCTGAAAATGTACCCATATAAATGCATAATCAAATGATATGAAATTACAATTGCACCTCTTAAAATTATATCATGAGCTGGTTGGAACCCTTGGGAAAGTTATAGGGGAAATCACTGAATTAAAAGATATAGAATGCAGGAGTACTAGTTATACTTCCCATCCCCTTCTTAGTCCAACTCAGTAAAGTCATTTCAACTGGTGATTTAAATCTAAAAGTCAAATGGTTTACTTTGATCTATTTAGCAATACTCCTTTGGTACCACTCAAGAACTTGGGTGCAAATGTGAGTAAAGTATGTATTGTACAGAGAAGATGGATGGAATTAATAATTAATGAAAAAATACCTTATGTCTTCATGAAATAGTTTCATCATAGCTGTTTTATCCTAGTGCATAAGTACAGGGTAGGCGTTAACATTTTATAAATAATGAGTGTGTGACAGAAATTGGGAGCCAAACTGAAGTGGGTAAGTGGGATGCTCAATCTGCTTCCTCTGATTTTACAAAGTCATCTCTTGGTTTGTGTGTCTGTGTGGCTAGTGGGGGCAAGGATGGGGATGGAGTAATGATTACTTTCTCTCTTTCTTTCTGCTTATGAGCCACAAGCATTTATTTCTCAGTTCTGGAGACTGGGGAGGCTCAGGTCAAGGTGCTGGTAACCTCGATGTCTCATGGGCACTCACTTCTGGTGAACAGAAGGCAGTCATTTCACTGTGTCCTTACCTGGGGCAAGCAGCTAGGGAGTGCTGTGGGGTCTCTTTTATAAGGGCACTAATCCCATTCAGGAGGGCTCCACCCTCAGGACCTGGTCACCTCCCAAAGGCCCCGGCTCCTAATATCACTACATTGGGGGTTGAGATTCAACATATGAACGGAGGAGGGAGCACAACCCTTTGGACCATAGCACTACCTGAGACAGAGAAGACGGTGTGCAAGACAGATGCAGCAGACATAAACAATCTCCAGATGGAAAACCCCGCAAAAGCAATGGATTTACATCGGGCACACAGAACACAACACATTTTTCTTAGATCCTCATCCCACTTCAACACCCTTTGTCAGCCTCTCCAGCAGCCTGCCTCCACCCACAGGTTGTCCAATGCTCGGAGCACGTCATGAAACTTGGTTTGGGTTCCCCTGCAGCTTCAGATATTTCAGCCCTTTGGTTCAGGCAGTCTTCAGTGATGAGCTCAGGGTTTGTTGAAAACATTATGAAGGGGATAGTACCATCGCATTTTTGGCTACGCAGATGGCAATGCCGAAAATGAGCAAGCCAAATTTTCTCTCAGCAAAGCTTAATTTGAAGAAGAATATTTCTGACTCAGCTACACATGAACATGTAAAAATGGCTAATGTGGATTTACATTTTACACTAGGCACATTCGTGTGGGCTCTAAACTGCCCCTCCTCTTGGACTGGTTTTCTCTCATCTACTTAATGCTAATTGCATGAGAAAAACCACATCCAATTCCTATTCTGAATCGAGGGAAATAAGGTACGTGCTATAAGCCAGGATGTGGCTTCACTCTGCTGGTTTTGTAAATAAAGCTCACGATTACGGCAGCTATAAAGAGAGAAAACAGGAAATACAATGTAGAAAGACTGCTTCCATGAAAAATACTGTAAATTGAATTTGACAGCATTTGGTGGCATTTGATTATTCTAGTCACAGCCAAACAATGATATAAAAAGTAATATGAAACAGAATGTGTCACTGCCTACCGGATTCTAAAGCAATGAACTTTCCTCCAGTGTGACACAACTACGTCACAACCATCTTTCTCTCACTCATTCTTTCCCTCCCTAAGTGTTCCATGTTGCTCTGTTCAGTGTGTACATGTGTGTGTACATGCACCTGAACAGTTCTGAGACATCCTGAAACAAAATAGAACCCACCAGGTTCTCAATAGTTGCAATGAGAGACAAAATTAAATTTGACTTGGATCTTAGGTAGAGTCCTACACTAGCTTTGAAAAAAGGCCAGCTGCATTAGTGTAAGAGACAAATGGCTTTGCAACTGAGCTTAGTTTTGCAACCGTATCACGACATGCAGTGTAGAGTCTAGTATTGGAATGTCTGTCCATGTGAATAGAGGCTCAGCAGCCAGAATGGAGGTGATTGCCCCATTCCTCTTTGCAGGAGGAAGAGAACACTTGGAGTAATCTTCACAGTGTAAGAGGAAAAAGAAGCTATTCAAAGGATAGGCTTTCAAAATGTTACAAATTGGGGACAAATTTTGGGAACTATGCACACTTAGCTGAAAAAGAGCATGTGCGCAGCACATGTGGAGGAGAGATGACATCTGGTCTGTTGTCCCATAGCACAGCAATGGCACCGATGGTAAAAAGTGGGAAAGCAGACTCCACTCACACAAAGAGAAGTCCTTGACAAGGAGATGTGCTTGGGAATGTAGCGACCCCTCATCACTAGAGCTGGCCCATCCAGTAAAGGCTGGTTAGTGGGCGTCGGGGATCCTAAGGAGAGCTCCACCACAGGCAGCATTTACATCAACTCACCTGCAAAGCCCTCTGTCACCCTGAGAATCTATGATCCAAAGAAAGAAATGGACATTGAAAGGCAATCAATGTGGAGACAAGGGATATTTGATTTGGAATTGATGACTATGCTACTGTGTCTGCTCCCTGGGCCCCAGAGGATTCCATCTTGCTGTGACTTGGATGTACCATGGTCCCATGCCTTCCTAACATCCTCTTGAGGTTTGGCTATAATTTGGGGCTGAGCTCCTACTGGGGTAGCTCTATTCCTCTTTTCTTGGTTGTATTATAGAAAAGAAATGAAATGAGTGTGCCCCTTCTTGAAGCCATTTCAAGCCCCACATGATGGTGGGGGGTGGTCTTACATCTCCCCTTCAGGACCAAGGTGCTCACCCAGCTGGCCCCAAGAGCATGTACTGCTGAAGGCTTACAGCTGAGTCTCCCTCCAAGTATGTCGTCACCCACAGTTCTGCCCCTTCCATGGAGGTAGCCTGCCTGCAGTGAGTAGGGGCAGGGATAAAAGGTCCAGTCTTCCTTTGAAAGAACTTGGAAGTGTCATTATCAGCACCAGAGCTTCCTGTGTCCTCTTTACCAGAGTTCACCTTCTCTCTTTGTCCAATTTTCCCTGTCCCACTCTCTTACAGGTATTGTAACTAAGGCCACTTCCCAGTAAACCTCCTCAGTAAATCCTCTTTTTATCATGTTTCAAGAGAACCAGCCTCAGGCCACAGTGATAATGATGATGATGACAACGGTGATGATGATGGGGGTGGGAGGGGGGGGCTTGTGGTAGCAGTGAAGAAGGAAAACAAACTGCATTTCAATTGCATTGTCCTTGACATTCACAAGTAAAAAAATTCATGTGATCTTCATAATAACTTATGAGTGGGAAGGAGCTCAAGTCATTTCCAATCCACAAATCAGGGGGCTGAGAAACATGAAGTCGGTGATTTGCTCATGATTACACAATTAGGGATAAATTTTGCAGTAAAGCTTGCTTTCTGGTTCTCATTTTAATGTCGTGTCACATAATTGTAGTGCCAGGCACTTCAGAGAACTCAGAAAAATATTTATTGGATAAATTAGTGTGATTTTATTAGCTGTTTATCCCTCTTGTTCCCCCACTACTGATTCTGCAAATCAGAGTCAGGGAGGAACAGTATGTTATAGCTCCTGATTTTGCAAAATAACCATAATTTCAAATACTCTGAGTTATTTTTCATTAAATTGGCTTATACTCACCAGCTGGCACGACCAGCTTCTTTTGTTTGGAAAATAGGACTTGTGTACGAATAATGTAGAAGGCAAAGAAAAAGAAAATATTCAAAAAATAGTACTCAAGAAAGATTCCCTTGACATGCTGACAACGCTGCTATGGTCCTGGATTTTAGTTTACCATGGACTGGTGTAACTGGAATAGCAGGTATTCGTGGTCAAGGGGTGCACACACCTTAGCTTGGTGAGTGTAGCCAATGGGTCACTCTAGAGTAAAAATATTTTCACTGAGTCCTAGAAGTAAAGAAAAGCTTTAGAGAACCCCTCCTCCCAGTTCTGAAGAGCATATGAGCTCCAAGAAATGTTTGTTATTACGTAAGTGCATTGATGTGGCCAACGGGTTTAAAAGAATTTGGGTCCACTCTGATGAGGTGTCACTGATGAAAAGATTGCTGGCCCAAATTTTGCTCCCCTTCTTTGATTTTGCTGGAATGAAGTTCTTGTTTGGCGGCTCAGCCAAGGACTGTAATGCTTTCAAGTGAAGCTTGTTCAATTAACCCCAGGAAGACTCCCTGAGGCGACCTGGGGTGCCTCCCTCTGTAGGACGTTCAGGTGAAGATATTTCAGAGCAGAGAGAGGTAGTCTGGAGGGGGCTAGGTCATTGCCACTGAGAGAAAAACCAAAACCATCGCCCTTCCTTCTCAGTGACTTAGACCCAGGGGAAAGAACAGCTGGGAGCCAAACTCGTTTCATTCACTCCAGGAGCAGCTCGGTCGTTCGCCTGTCAAGCCATGACTGTTGCCGGCACGACAATCCAGCACCTAAACTGTGAGACTGTGTTCTCCCCTTCACAGGCCAATGAAAAATGCAACACTCCATCCTCAGATGCAGAAACCATAAGAGACCGATCAAAATGATTTATCCAAAGGAAGTGGCAAATAACAACAACAACAACAACAAAAAACAGCCACAAAACATTGGAAACATCACAATCCTTTCACTCATCTGATCCAGAAAGAGACAACAGTGGTCTCTACACTTGCAGGCCATTAATTCAAACAGCACTCAATGAGAAGTTTAGTATAGCAGAAAGCTCCTGTGATTCTCTGACCTTGGCAGCAAGCCTAATTTCTCCTCTGTCAGATAGAAATAATTCCTACTTGTCCGGTCTACCCTGATTTCGTATTTATGAAACTTGCAGTATAGTGCCTGGCACACGGTGATCTGCTAAATAAATTACAATCCCTATTACTGCACTGTGCTTTGAATTCTTAAGTGATTTTCAATACAGTAAAAAACAGGACAAAATGAACAAATTAAAAAAAGATGTTCTCCGCGTGCCAAGGATTCTCTGCAACTGGGGGCACGTCTGCAAGCTGCAGTAGTGCTGTAGATGACTGGAGGTCTAAAGCTGCTGGAAGTGCCCAGTCTATAACCAGAGAACAGTGTCAGTCTCGGGGGTCTGGACGAGGGAACCATGCATGCCCGCTCAGAGACACGATGAAAGCACGCAGCTCCTCTCAGAAACTGATGCCGAGAGAACACGGAAGCCCAGTGATCCAGCTCAGAAACGGGGCCTGGGCACCAGACTATGTCCTGCCCATATAGAGAGAGGACACACTTTGACGTAAGAGTATAGGGTTAGAGAATGTTGCTTTGGAAGAGTCTTCCAGAAAAAGCGATCAATCTGCACTTGAGTTGGTAGGATCTTTTCAATGTATCAGATATACCCCTTATTGTCATCATTGTTGATTCAACTCCATGACGGGAGAGTCAGTATAAATCCAGCTGAGGAAACTTCTAGTTAATTCAGTAGTGGATGGGGGATGCATCCAGGTAAACATTCTTCCTGATACTGTCCACCAGTTTCCTGGAAATTGGCTCCTTTGTGAATTCAGGTGAGTTGCCCAAGCTTTAGTTCTTTGCAGGCCCAACTCCGGATAGAGAGCAACAAGTATTTGCTCAAAAAGAATGATAACTATAATACCATAAATGCTGTGGGTGAATTGTATCCTCCAAAAGATACACTGAAGTCTTAAATCCCAGAGACGAATGTGACTTTATTTGAAAATAAGGCCTTTGTAGGTGGAATCAAGTTAAACTGAGGTCATAATAGATTAGAGTGGGTTCTAGTGCAGGAACTGGTATCCTTATAAGAAAAAAGAAATTAGAAACAGTCACACACAGGGAAGATGGTCCTGTGAAGACAGAGGCTGAGATCAGAACAATGCTGCCACCAGCCCAGGAGCACCAAGAATTTCCAGCAACTACCAGAAGCTGGATGTAGCGAGGAAGGGGGCTCCCCTGGAGCCTTCAGACAGAGCACGGCTCTGCTGACACCTTGACCTTGGACTTCCAGCCTCCAGAGCTCCAAGGCAATGTATTTCTGGTTGCTTAAAGCCACCCAGTCTGTGGTACTCTGTTATAGCATCCCTGGGAAATGAATACACTAACTCTTTTGGTGTAAAAAAAAAAAAAGTGAGGCCCATGAAGATTAGGCAAATTGCCCAAGATCACCTAACTAGTAAGAGTTACTCCCTATGTAATGTATGGTAGAGGCGGTGGACCATTCAGTTTAAGGTTATTTCTCTTCGACTGCTGAACAAATTTTTGAGGTCCAGTCTGCTGAATTCTCTACTTGGCATTTATATCAAACCACAGACAATCAGTCTGATTCATTCATTTAAAAATCTCTAGCCCATAAATCTATGACCTTGAAAAAGATCAAAGAAAAAATTGCACATGCCTACACTCATTATGTTTTTCTCTGCTCTTACTACAATTTATGACTAAAATTTGTTTTCAGTCACATGTGAACTGGAAAAATCTCACAAAACAGGTCCCTACCTTCTCACTGAAATGACCTTTATATTCATCAAAGCTTCCCCTGGAACACGTATCAGTAAAATTCAAATCTTTCTTTGATTTTTCATAAAGTCAGTTTACCATTACTATTTTTAATGACTGTTTTCTTATAGAAAGTGTGTCAGTTCACTGAAGAATGTACAAGTAAGCAGAAGTGAACTCACACCTAGCCCCAGCACTCGCAGAGACAGGGTTAACGTCTCCTGTGAAGCCCTACCACCTGTCTTCCGCGACTGTACCACCAACAGCTTCCTCGCAAACACGGAACTTGCTGCCACACAACTTTATGGGTTTATTGTTGTTGCTGTTTATGTAAGCTAATATGGACCTCTTTTATGCCCTACATAGGAAAATTCTAGGTTACACAGTCAAATAGGATCTTTACTCCTGGCCTTCTCGGAGCTTTCAAAACGCTCAAGGACACTGTGAAACTCTAAGAAAGGGGTACGTACGCTTTGCAGGGTTTTCATATATAGACGGTGCCCTCTTTGAATAGTCATTCATCACACACACTGTAGAAAACATCCTGCTACAGAATTAGTTCCACACGCTGAGTGTCTCCCACAGTGGAGAGGTGCCATAACCAATTTAAGCAGGTCCCCGTTCTAGAAACCAAGCAATCGTGATCTTTAGTGTACTCCTTGAATATTTTGTAAAACTCCCATTGGATTTCTGAAAGGAAATACCATACTTCAGTGGTGCTAAGGGGTCCACTTTCCGCAGTAACATCCCAGGAAATGACCTTTGTCCTGCACGCACATCGAAAGTCACCAAATGAAGAAAACCCCGAAAACAGAAGCAGGACAACAAACACGGAAGGCCAGGCCTGTTGGAACGGAGCAGAGCCTGGGCCTCTATTTTTACCACTTATCTAAGTGATTCTGACACAAGCCAAACTTCAAAGACAACTCAGTAGTTGGTGATTTGGGGCGGGGCCTAGTGTGGGGGTGGGGTGACATGAATGCCAATGGTCCGGGATCTAAATGTCATTTGGAAGAGCTGAACACTGGACATGAAGAATTTTAGAATTATCTTAACAACTTTCACATCTTTTCCTTTCTTCCTTTTATTTCTATGCACAGAGTAACAGATCATGAAATTTAAGTACAAATACACTTAAAAGA
The DNA here is from genome assembly GCA_007922815.1 of Macrotus californicus. Taxonomy (NCBI): domain Eukaryota; kingdom Metazoa; phylum Chordata; class Mammalia; order Chiroptera; family Phyllostomidae; genus Macrotus; species Macrotus californicus. The sequence goes on along the minus strand of VMDR010007302.1, from coordinate 11,290 downwards.
GCTCTTCCAACAAATGATAAAAGTTCCAATAGCACATTGTCTTAGAGTTTCTTTGGCAAATTTTTTCTTTCTAATGGAACATAAAACATTCGTATGTCTTATGATTTGTGAGTCAATCATTTTTTGCTATCTCTTTGGCCCCTAATATACATAAACAAGATGTTCAAGAAATGTCTGATAATCATGAATAATAAGAGCAATCAAAGCCTATACAGCCCTATGAAAATATATTCCCATTAAAATATACATTGCCTTGGTTGATGTGTCCCAGAACTTTCTTCCTAAAATACAAATATGGTCACATCTTTGTTCTCTCGAAAACCCTCTGGTGGCCTCCCATTTTCTGAAGGATGAAGTCCAAGGTCCTTATTTAGCATGTGGAACAAGGTATTTCACAATCTGTCACATGTCTACCTTTTCGATCAATTGCCTCTCACACCTGCCCCAGCTTCTGCCTCAGCTACGTTCAGCTCTTTGGGTTCCCCAAATTTTCAATTTGCTTCTGTGTCCCTGTGCAGGAACCCTGTCGCTGATTTCCCAGACTGATGAACCCCTCCTCATCTTTTTGACCCAGTGTACAAAGCCTGGGGACTTTTCTCCCATTGCTCCCTGGGTATCAATGTACTAAACAGCAAATCACACTGTAACATAACTGCTTACTCACTTGTATTTTCCCCCACCCGAATGTGAGCTGCAGTGTCGTCATCTGACACCGGATGATGTTCTTGGCAGGTTGTACAGTTTAAAGGAATGTTTGTTGGACTGAATTGAGGGATGTCCATGGAATAAGATACAATTTAATGGTGACTTCCCCAGCCTGTTCATTCTTTCATTTGCTCATTCACCAGATCTGGATCTGCATGCCAGGTGCTGTGCTGAGCCCTGGCAACTGGGTGAAAATGACACAGAAATGATTCCTGCTCTCCAGCAGGACACACAGCTTAAATGAACACATGCACATCCACCCAGTGTCTACAGTGTCTGTATCTGGGCAGCCCTTGGCCTTCTCGGTCAGTAGTGTCACTTTCAAAATCCAGCTGTAGCAGCCTGGGAGGAAAAGGTGAATCATTCCTGAAAAGGCTACTCTGACATGAATCATGACTGATGATTCCTGGCTAACATCTGGCAGAGGCAGCTCATTGCTACCCATTGTCACTCTCCACTTCTTTCTCAATAACAGAAAGCAGGATTACCTGGGGCCAGCGTGTGCCCAGCTGAAAGGGGGCAAGTTTGAGCCTTATGTATAGTGGGAATGAGCAATGGGATATCAGAGAAATAATGTTTACCAGTGGCCAACTCATAGTGTTACGTGTTAATTATGTCTCAATTGAAATCAAAAGAGGCCAACTCAAGTGGAAAATGTGCCCTTTGCCTTCCTTCCCCTCTTCGTGCCTGGAATATGGTCAGGATGGCTGGCGCACAAGTAGCCATTCTGTACCAAGAGGATGCCTTGAGAATAGAAGCCATCTTCTAAAGATGGCAGAGCAAAGAGAAGGAGCTGCAATCCAGATGTCCATGGGGCCAGTTATCTATTTCTGAACTCCTTGTGTCTCACTTGTTAAAGAGGGCAGAGAATGAACTGTCTTATGTAAGCACTGTGATCCGGGTCTCATTGGATATGCAGCCCATCCTGGTCCTAATAAACAGATGCTGGGATAAGACCATTTCTCACATCTTACTAAAAATGGAACGATATCTTGAGTGTTTAAATAATTGTTTAAAACTTTAAAACTTTTTCATGTATTATGTTATTTCATCCTCATAGAAAAACTGTTAGAAAAATCAGATACATTCATTTCAACCAATCTATAAAAGAAAATACAGTTAAGCTTCCTCACATATCTTAGACCTGGCTCATGTTCGTCCCTTGGTTAATAGGCCTTTTTCTACGTCCTTCCTTCGCCAGGTCTTCCACATCCTTCAAGAGGCAGTTTAGGTACCGGCTCTCAGAAGAGATCACATTATCCATCCTTGTCCAGATAGCAAAGGTGGTTGTGAAATGATTTTTTCCCCCTGCTAATTTAAACCCACAAGGACAGTTTACAAAGCTAATCTTCCTTCCTTTGTTGCAGAAAATGTCCACAAGTACATTTCCCTGGTCATCAGTTAAAGGTAACTAGCCAGCAGCTAGGGAAAATTAGGATTACTTTGGAAAGCATAGGAAATGAATTCTGGCTTTGATAGACTTGGTGAAATAACTACCATTCTGGATTCTCGTCCTGCTGGGCTAGAATGGAGCTCCCACCCAGGATTCCACTGGGCATGTGATCTGTTTTCCTTAGCTGTGCATGCGTTCACCTGTAGGCCTTTAACTGGGCAGCTACTATGTCCAGTGCATTTTTATTTCGGGTCTTTCAACCATTTTTCTCACTTGGTATCAGACAATTGGATTCTAAATCTTGTGCCAAATGCTGTATTATCTAGACCTTATTACATTATTTGTTCATTCCAATGAGTAAATCTCACTGAACAATTACACCGGAAGTGCCTTGAGCAGGGAGAGGCCGACCCCTCTAATTTTTCTGTCTCTGAGCTTTGCACGTTACGCAGCTGTGGACTTTGGCTTTTGCCTCCCCAGCGTTTACAGAAGCTGCCAAGTTTCACCTTGTGCCCCATAATTCGTTTCAGTGGCTTGGGCGAAACCAGCAGCACTTGTTTGAAAATGCTCCTTGCCAGGCGTTGTTTGCCAAGGCTGCTGTGTTCCGTTACTAATTCAACAAAGGGGGTGAGAGCAGAGCCCGAGGCCTCTCCATACAGCTGGGAGCTCGTGTCAGGGCACCTGCGCACACCTGGACTCCTGCTTTCCATAGGAAACAGTGGTCAGTGGGAAAGGTCACTTGAGATACATTCTGTTAATTTGGTGGGAGCGCCTGAAAACAAAGCACGGCCCCTCCTAGGAGAGTGAACACAACCGGCCTGCTTCCTCTTCCCAGGTCACTTTTTAAGCTTGTCGTGAGGTCATATAAACAATCGAATTTCTTGCAAGCAAGTGCAACTTTTTCTACATTGCTCGTGGAATCTCTCTCACACGGTGTGGGCTTAACACAAGCCTCGTGTACTTTCCTGAAACAGAGGGCAAGCAAGATGGGTTTGTGTTTGGGGTTACCAGGGCTGGGGGGCTGCGAGGGCAGCTTGCTTGCAGGTTAGTTTGTTGCTCCTGTTCTTGGCTAACACCACCGTGCTGCCCCACCTGGTACTGACACGTACTAATGCGCATTTTCAGATAAAGTTGTTCTTGTAAGCTGCTGCAATTGTAGGTATTTGCAAGCCCAGAGCTCGATAAGCCTGAAATATTTAAAACAATGTTGGTATTATTAGCCTGTCAAGACCAAGATCTTGGGTCAGGCCTGGCGGAATCTTCCTCCTGCACCACCTGGCACGTTTCTCCTGCTTCCCTCATCTAGAATGCACAGCTTCTCCTGGGTGCTGGTAGCTACTGAGGGGACTTTCTTCTATGGTGCACATGCGGTATTTTTGTGTTAACAGATTTCACATTATATGCAGTTTTTAAAAATAAGTGTGCTGCTGATATTTATATTCCTACCATTTGACCTCTGGTAAGGTTTTGTTCTTCTGTCATCATTTTCTCATTTTTAATCCATTCAATAACTGGATTTCCAGAATGACTTCACTCTGCTGGGCTTGTTTTGGTTTCAGGTACCTCTGATTTCTCAAGGTCATTCTGGATACTTATCAAGGTCAGACTTCCTCAGAAGATATGAAGGCATTTGATTAACTGCCTGTGGGTCAGTCTGCATCCTGGTGTGTATTTCTGAGAGGACAGAATCTTAGAAGTAAAATCTAATTTGCTTTACTGAGACACTCCAGTTCTCTTTCTACTCCTGTCTGAGGCAGCTGCCCCTCTTCTCACCCTGGTCCCATTTAACAGCACATTGTTCTTGTCATTGCTAACATGACTAATTGTTATGGATTTAAGAATAGCCCTTGGTGTCTTCTATTTGTCATTGGGAATTAGAGAATTCACTCTAATCTTTATAACAGTCTCTGCTACCCCACTAAGCACACCATGCTCAAATTCTATCCTCTAAGTTGTACAAAGAGCTTCTTTGTTACACCAGGGGCCGGATGCCTTTTGTAGCTACGGAGGCTGTGGGGACAGGTGTGACTGCAGGGGAACAAGCTTCAGTCAACAAGGATCTTGTTGAATTTTTACCGCCATGGAGGAACCAGATTAAGAAGGAGTCCAACATGGGGCCCCAGGGACACGGCCACAGGGAAGCAGTCAGCGCAAGAAGTAACTCACTCCTTTCAAACTGTTTCTAGCACTCTGTACCAAAGTAGTCTCTTAATAATATTAGAAGTAACAACAATAGTCATCACCTTCGTTCATTCATCATGTATCAACTTTAGTTTTAACTTGGACGAACAGTGAGGCTCTCATCAAGTGATCTTATCATAAACCTGCTTTTGTTCTCAACACTGTATTTTATTTTCATTTTATTTCTTTTTTTTGAAACTTTTCATCTTGCAAACAAAAAAAATTCAAACCTACAGAAAAGTGGAAAGAATAGTAAAATAAACTGAAATATCTTTCACTGAAGATTCACAGATGTTAGTAATTTGCCGTATCTGTGCTAGCCTTCGGTAACGAGCTATTAAGATATAGATATAGATGGGTCTGTTGTTATAAAAGCTAAATTATACCATGCACACACACACAAATACAGACACAATACAAATATATGATCGTCCATCTTTCTGCTGAGCCATTGACACTTCCAACACGTTTCCTAAAAATGAGGACATACACTTTTAACACCACAATATAATTATCAAATTGTGGAAATGTAAAATGCAAACGATACCATTATCTAACTTAGAGTCCCTATTCAAATTCACCAATTAGCTCAATAATGTCCCTTCTGGCCTCTTCTTCCTGCGCCAGCATCCAACCCAAGATCACATATTGTATTCAGTTCGAGGTCTCCTTTCATCAGTATTAGCCCCTCGGCCTTCCTATTTCTTTCATGCTATTTACTATCTTAGACATGAAAGTCATATTTCTCTTGCAAGGCCCTTTTGCTAATAGTATTTTTTGGTGATGTGATACATGTGACCTTAGGTTTTGTTTTAGAAAATCTTACTTCATATTATGGTGCTAGTATACCTTCTGAATGGTGATATTCACCCACCTTCTGCATAACAAAAATCAAAAATAATTAGCAGTGTGAATTATTGTTTTCTCTTTATCCATCAATGGACCTTTTATTAACTTTTAATTGTGTAACAAATTTAATTATGTTTTTCAAATATATAAAAAATTTGAAAAACTTTTCATGACCATTTTGTTTAAATTTCACACAAGAATCTCAACTGAGAAAACAGGCAAAAAGCTATGAACAGGAAATTTATAGAAGCAATAGCCCAAGAGACCATTGCACATGAAGAAGTGTTCAATTTCCTCAGTACTTAGAGACACACAAATTCAGACAATACCAAGCTAGTACTTTGCACCTACTATATTGGCAAAAAAAAAAAAAAAGCAAAACAAAACATGGAAAGCAATATGATGCCAATAATCTCTACCTTGGCAGACTGGACCAAGGATGGGGACCTGGCATAGGGCAGTCCAGGGACAATGCTGCTGGCACCTTATGAGGTATCTCATCTAACCCAGAAAGGTGAACTGGAAAACTATACTTGTTTCTTGGGAATCTGTATATAGCAATTTTTAAAAAATGAATAAGTTAGGAGGGAGAATACACTTGATCTTAGCCAAAAAGCCGAGAAGCATAGGAGGGAGAATGAAAGTCAGAGACAGGAGGTAGGGCAGAGACAGTGGCCCATGGCAAATGGGCCATGGCAGCAGGATGACAAGCAGAGGGACTGAGGTAGGTGAGGAAGCCCCAGAGCATGAAAAGAGCGGAGTCCCTCACCACGTGAAATGCCACCATCAAAAGAGATGGCACAAGGGACACTGGGAGCAGAACACTTCAACTCATTTCCTGCCAGCTTCCCAGTTCCTAGTCCTGGGCAGCTTGGGTGTTTTCTAGTTCTACATTTGGGGGTGAGGGAGAATGGCAGCTGGGGTTGTAGATCAAAGAAAGCAGCCTCCGAAAATCCCAGAGGGAAATGACTTCGAAGATTCTTATACCCAGCCAATCAATCAAGTATAAGGGTAGAATAAAGACATTCTCAGACCTACAAGGAAACGAAAAGCCACCAGCAAACAAAAAATGAACTAATGATGTGTCTTGACAACTTTTTTAACCTGCTGACCTTTAATCAAAATGACTTAAAATCTTTGAAGTTATATTATCAAAAATGCACAATATTGAAAAAGTGACTTAAAACACAGACTTCACACTATCCAGGCATTCGGCACCTGTTCAGACAGGGTTTTAGGTCCCCGGTCAAGACTATTCCAGGCAAGCAACGCAAATGAGACATGGACCAGGCCGGCCTTCAGGGAGTTGACAGAGCAGCAGGGAGTCAGACATGAAAAGGAAAACTGCTAATATATCAACAGGGCATGAGTGGTGGCTCTGCTGTCACAGGAGAGGCAGATCCCAGGTACAGTGGAAGCACAGAGGAGGCCACTGCACCCTCCGCCTGCCTAGGGGTGCCCTTAGTAAGGCAGTCAATTTGAGCAGTGTTGAAAGGTACATATGGTCTATGCCTCGCTTCCCATGTTTCAGCGATGCTGAATTACATCCCTGTCCTTGCTCCCTTGACTTGCAGATGTTCCTTCTGGCTAAAAGCTTCCCAGCCAGACCCCGTCCACCCAGCACCTTTCACCCCCATCCCAGTCTGGCTGCTACTTTACATGATTTCACTCATAGGTGGAATCTAATGAACAAACTGAGCTAACAAGCGAAACAGAGACAGGCCCACAGATAGAGAGCAGGCTGACAGCTCTCTAGCGGGGTTACGGGGTGGAGGGATCAAGCAAAAAAGGAAAAGGACTCATGGACGTGGACAACACTGTGGTGATTGCAGGGGGGAGGGGAGGGCATGCGTGGGGGTAGAAGAGGGTAGAAGGAGGACAAATGCTAATGAAAAAGATACAATAAAAATGAATAAATTATGAGAAAAAGAACAATATAAGGCTGAAGGCAGGGGCAAGCCTAAGTACGGCAAGCTCAGAAGAACTCAAAGGAAGATGACTTAAATGAGAACAGGCAAGCAGGCTGAAAACAGTACGAAGTGAAGAGCCAGGTTCCAAGAGGAGAGGTGCAGGCATTCTCTGCGAGAGAGATGTTAACCTTGAGCGGGCTCAAACCTACTGAACAGGACCCCGACTGGAGAGGGAAGGAGAATGGACTGCGCAGAGCTGCGCCCCCAGGATTCTTCTGCACACTAGAGTTGGGAAATGCCGACCAAGGGCAGAAGTGCTAACACAGGGAGGGAAATGCAAAACTTAACAAAAATGCTCCATCAGTGACTATTAGCAAATGAAGCATCTATGTGGACAAGGTCAAAGTGTTAACACAATGATTTCAAACAGGTTGCTAGAAGCAAAAATAAACCAGACGGTGTCTTGGAAATATATCAAAGAGAATATGACTGGTGACACACCGTGTTAAAGAAAAAAACACTGGGGAGGGGTTAAGTAGTTAACGGTGTTCATCATGGGAAAGTCCCTGGAGAGGGACTTTTAAGGAAGGATAGGGTGTGACCCTTCTCACTGAGCCGGAAACCATTCCTGCCTCACAGGTAATGTTTACAGCAAAGGATTTTTAATCCGGCTGGGATTTTTAAAAGTATTTTTAAATTCCAAGTCAATTATACTGGAGTTAAAGAATCATTTTGTGCAATAGGAAACGAGGCATTTTTCAAGTCCTACTTTTTGTCACGTATTACAAGAATTAGATAAACGGAACCCACAGGTAACATCTATTAACGTAGTCTACCTGCTTGAACTGTTATGTTGGCCACATATAATGGGTCAGTGCTTTGTTCCAGCCAGTGGCTGCAAGCCTACCATTTAAAAAAAATAAGGTAAAACTGCCCATATTTGCTACTCTCCTTTAGGCTTATCCTAGGACCTGAAGGCAGTACCTGTTTTGACAATGCTTCCATTCGCGTCTCTACAGTGATGTGCATATTATTAGCCTGGAGGGGCCGCATCTATCTGCTGAGAAGGGTTTTCCCTTTCTCAGCTTCGCATGCAGCCCTGGCTCCTACAGTGTAAGTTCCTCTTGAAAGCAGCAAACTCAGAGAGCACTTGCACTATCGGTGAAATAGTTAGAAAGATAACAGAAGCTCCCCTCCTAAAAAAAAAATAATAATAATGATGAGTTTGATGAAAAGCAAAGAACAGGCTGTGTCCGCGCGCTGCACATGACCAGCCATGCTTGCTGTCTAGGCTGTCTGTTGGCTGTTGCTATGACTACGCAAAGCCAGTGGGACCCAATGAGTTGTCTGCAGCAGCACGGAGAGGACCAGCCATTTTACTTATGGAAAACAGTATGGCATATTCTGCTGGGCGTTAGTTGCCCTGGAAGAGGTATGTTTTAAATCTCTATTCAGGGAAGAGAGGAGCGATGGGCATGTTCGTATACAATGATTAGAGGCAAGCACGCCTGGCAGGCTGTGCACTGCTGTCCCCAGGAGCTGCTTTGAGAAACTGGAATGCAGTGAGATAATGCTGCATATCTGCTATCAGACACAGAAAAGGGTTTTGTCTTGGGAAGGCAAGCCTTCGCTGCAACATTATCTCGGCAGCTCTCTAGCTGCTTGGGCTGAAAACTAGTGACCTGCGAGGAGGGTGTCAGCGTCTGTGAACACACACGGGTGCTGTGCGAGCTGCTGCCTGTGAGCGGCAGGGCTGGAGAAGCAGGTGTGTGTGTGCTCCGATGGGCACTGGACTGGAACCCAGGCGGCCGTGCTCAGGTTTACCTGCTTCCTGTTAACAGATTGCTGGCTCAGAGAGCATCTGCCCGCACGCTGAGGCCGCAGCCGGGAAGGAGGTCCCTGTGTGCCCCTGGACTGACAGAGGTAAGCTTTTCTGCCTTTCTTAAAACACAGCAGAATCAATAACTCGGGCTGAAACTTAACCTCAGACATTTATACACCTCGTGTTATCCGATTCACCAACATACACACACACACACACACACACAGACTTCCACAAAATAGTGTCCGAGGCACAGACTTGTTTCAGTGAGTTTAGGTTCTAGAAATCCTATGCTAAAACAAATAAAAAAAAAAACCATTATTAATATGCCTTGGAGTTTTCAATAAATATTTACTATTTTAACCAACCATAATGGTTTGTCATTCTGGATAGTCTCCATAACCAACAACCTTTCTCTCTCACAAACAATGGATTCTTTCATCAACTACACTTTCACATAGTAAAATAATTACACGGAAAATCAAAGGCTTGAAAATTGTGAAGCATTTGTTTTTCAGCCTCAGCCTGGATGTAGTGAACTCTTAACACACCTCTGGATACTTTTAACTTAGGGAATTCCATTCCATATGTAGACCGTAATAGCTGGCGGAATAGCTGACTTTCTTCTTCTGAACTGGGAGTCTCGGTGTGCTGTGTGATTTGGTTTGGGGGCAGTTGTAAAGCAAACAGGGTCGGTACTGGAAGCCTCTTTCCAAGTATCAGGCATGCCACTCTAGCCTAGAGCACAACACCTCCATTGTGCGCCCCGGGGCTGGGAGTCCCGGGGAAGAAAGGAAGTGAAATCTGCTCGTTGAATTCAAGCACAGCCACAGTCCATGGTGGTAAAACTTCTTTTATTGCTCAGTTTCTCTCACAAGCAGATGGGTTTCAGAGATAGACAGTGAAACCAGAAACACCGCATACCCCCTCCAAATGTAGGACTCTGCGGATTTGCGGTGGTATTTGCTGTCAATTGCTACGTGATGATAGGCAGACTTCGAACTGCAGGAGGAATTACCCCTTAGTGAGTATTTCTTTGATATATCGTCCCTTAGGAACAAAGCTGTTACTGTGAATTGAAACTGGTCAGTCAAATCCAAACCCTTGGTAAGGAAATGAGCAAATAATGATGAAATTCTGTTTCAGTAGCATTTCGCACTTACCCAAATCAGGTCTATTTTTGGTCTACCAGGAACATCGGATGATTTACTTTGCTATTGAAAGTGTTTAAGGAAAAATGTTTTGTTGAAAATTTTGAATAGAAACCCCTACTAAAGATTAAATCTACTGTGAAATATAAAATAAATAATAAATAGTAAATCTTAGACTTACTTCTAAGAAATATTTTTATTTGCTATTTTTTCCCAAGATATGAGTGACATGGGAGGCACCTTTTAATTTTAAGTGTAATAATGTAATTTTCATTGCTACATATGAGTACATATCACCTGGTTCACAGATGTGTCAATATGCCCCAAGATAAAGAGAATTATAAAGCACAGGGAGAGAATTTTTCAAAACTTCTGCTCTAAATGTCACCAAGAGTCAACATAGAAAGACACAAACCAATAAATTTTAATCTAGGGAATCGTGACCAAACGTTTATCAAGGAGAACAAATAGGAATATGCCTATTTGGGTGTGGGAGACAGAGTATGGGGTGAAGTGGTGAAGCAATGGCATTGCCCTTCGGTTTAACTTTCAAAAAAAAAAAGCTAAATAGACAGACTTAGTTTTGAGTCAAATTCTATAAATAAAAATATCAGCCCCCCAAAATGGTTGTGATAGGGGAATAAAATCCCAGTTGAATTCCCTTCAGAGCTGAACACTGCAAAAAGAGTTCTCAGAATTAACACAGCGTAAAGACCCGCAGCAAGAAAAACGATTTTGTATTAGCTCTTTTTCCGAGAGTTTTGGAAGAACAAGGCGAGGAAGTACTCAGGCACTCCTGCCTACCGCGAGGCACACAAACTTTATACCTGGGTTATTTTTCTACATTAATAACCTCTTAAGGTAATATGTTATGAAAGATTAGCATTTTAAGTCCACTTATGCATAATATGTCAACATTAGTTATTAATTCAACAGCTTTTAGAAGCATATGCAGAGATATAATCCCTAAAATTCAAGACTTTGCATCTTGGCTTTTGTCTATTTACCTACCCTTATTTCTGCCACTTTTCAACTCACCTGCTAGGGATGTCAAATACTATGCAATTTCCCAAACACACCGCACCAAACTTCCGCAAAGCCGCTCTGTAGATCTGTTTCCCTAAAGTTCCCTCATGCTTTGTAATCCAGCGAGGCTGTCTCCCCCCAGACGCTTCCTCACCTTCCCCTTCGGCTCATCTGAATCTTATGTCTATGGTCCGTCCCCTGCACTGCACTGCATTTGTCTCTGCTCACAGGCTCCCAGGTTTTCTGGATCTCT
>VMDR010007301.1:0-41267 GCA_007922815.1 Macrotus californicus | reverse complement strand
GGGAGGGAGGGAGGGAGGGAAGGAAGGAAGGAAGGAGAAAAGAGGTTTGTGTAAGGACTAATGATGACAGGGTCCTGAGCCAAGATTACAGGTAATCCAATTTTGTGCAACTGGTGTTAATTAAGAAGAGGAAGAAGAAACACCTAAACAACATGGGAGAGATCAGGGAAGGCTTTCCAGAATCAAGTACACCTAAGCTGAGCATTGAAGAGCACTCAAGATTTATTCAGGTAAAAGAGGCATATAAGGGCTTTTCAGAAAAAGTTAACATTCAAAGACAAAACGCCAGAAAGTTTGGGCGTACAGGTTGCTAAGGGTAACTGCTAAGCAGAAAGGGAACTGGGTCACTATGAGAAAAAAGACTAAGGAACTCTGCAGGTTCTGAGCCACATTCAACAGTCTCAACCATAGGTGTGAGGTGGGGACTAGCAAAGTGACTAGGGCAGGGCTCCCCATTTCTCATCTGTCTGGAGAGCAAGACTCCATCAAAGCAACTATGCCATCGAGGATCTGAACAAAAGTGGAACAAGACATATTGTCCAAAACCATCCTTCATCAGAACCCCAAGGTCTCTGATTCAAGATGCAGAAAGAGTGCTCTGGCAGCACTGTGGGGACGAAATGGAGTTTAGGGGCAGGTGAGTCTTGAAGACCAGGGAGGAGGTGAGAGCAATCACGAGGTCATCCTCTCCGGCTAGATTAGGGCTGATAATCTCCTGATCTTCAGTTCTCCTGCCCTTCGGTTCCTGAAGCCTGGAGTGTCAAAGTCTTTGTCTTCAGGGATTTGTCTGCCAAAAATTCCACACGAGTCTTCCAGGCTTGGCCTGAAGCCGGAGGAGAAATGAATTAATGAGGCCTCTGTCCGTGGTGCTGCTCTGCAGGCCCCTCCTCCTCTGGAAGGCACACCAGCACTCTCATCTCAGCTCTCAGGACCCGCCGAGCCAACAAGCCCAGCATCACTCCACACGTGGGAATGCACAGTGGGGATTGTATTGGGCGTTGTGTTTTGCGAAAGTTCCATTGTGGAGAGTTTAAATTTTGTTTCCTTCCTTAAAGAGTAGTGAAGTTTGTTTTGTTCGGGCAGGCAATTAAGTTACTTGTGGTTCAGTGTTATCTGTTTTTAAGCTTTATGAAGGTAGCTTGAGAGTAGCCTTCACTCTAAGGCTTTTAGCCCCACTACTATGACCCCTTTGAGGTCTCGACTTAATACTCCAGGTATTAAACAAGTCCTCTCACTCTAGCCAGTTGGAGCATGAATACGAGTGTCTCTGCAAGGTCCAAACTCTGGAAATTATAGCTCCCTGGCAGTAATTATTTGCCCACATTCATAGAGTTTCACCCTGTACATACACAACTTAGTATTTTTCTTTTCTTTACTAAATTTTTATTTATTGATTTGAGAAAGAGATCAACTTGTTGTTCCACCTATTTATGCACTCTTTGGTTGCTTCTTGTACGTGCTCTGACTGGGGATCAAACCCTCAACCTTGGTGCATCGGGACAATGCTACCAACAAACTGAGCTGCCTGGGCAGGACCACAACTTAGTATTTGGACAAAGACTCAAGGGAGACCCCCATACAGACTTCTAGAGCTCTTTTCTGAGTGGCTCCTTCCTCTCTGGTACTCTTCCTTGCAAATTCTATGTGGCAGCCTTTTCAAACTTCAATATCCCTCTCCTCAACATAAAAATACCCGCCCTGTTCTCTACTTGGATTTCCCCTCTCTGCCCTTCCGGAAAGTCCCTTCAGGCCTAAACCCAGGGTAATCATCAGGCTCACCTTGTCTTCCTCCTCTCAGGAATCACAGTCCTGCGTTAACTGTTGTCCAACACCTGAACAGTTGTGTCATGTATTTGTCCAGTGTTCTAGTTATTTGTGCAGGAGGGGAGTTCCAGTACAACTCAGTGATGTCCAGAAGCTGAAGTTCCTCTCCCTTGGGTCTCGACTCAAATGTCACTTCAGAAGTTGCAATCACTCAAACAATACTCTGTCTCCTGTCCTGCTTTAGTTTTCTCCTTAGTACTCACTATCCAACACTGTATATATTTACACATCTTATTTATGAATTGTTCCGTTTATTAGAATGTAAGCTCCATGCAAGCAGGGATTTTGTGTATTTTACTCTCTGTTATAGCTCTAGCACAAAGGTTAGGGCTTGGATTACATTAAACACCCAATAAACATACGATGGATAGATGGATGGAAACTTACCTCCTTTCAAAAACTTCTCCTGATGCCATTTCCAACCCCTTTTGTACCTTGTATCTTGTATTATAGTGCTGATTACATCTTTATCGTTTATGTGTCCATCTCTCTCTCTCTCTCTCTCTCGCCCACACACACACACACACACACACACACAACAGAAGCTATTAAACAGCAGGAATATGGGAATATGATCTTGTCTATCTGTGTGTCCCCACTTCCCAACACAGGCCTGGACATAGGAGACCTCGTTTGTGTGAATAGAAATTGTTCCTATCTAAGACATGCAGTTGTCCAAGAAACCAGCAGAGGGCAGCACAAGTTCATATATGTCTTTATTGTTGCTCTAGTGCAATTTCTCAGAGAAGTAGGGTCTGGTATCAGATGGGGCTGGAGATTTAGACACTCAAAGACAGCTTCTCAGAAAGAACTCAGGAGGGCCCAGGCAGCCTGTTCTACCCCTGCTCAACCCCCAAGGCCTTGCTGACTCAGCATCTCCCACCATTTACTCTATCCACAAACACCCAGCTTTGATGGAGGAAGCAGACACACACACACAAACACACATACAGAGCCTTTCTTCAGTTAAAAGAGACTTCATGATTCCATCAACCTTCTTTCCCAGCCTATTCTGTTGAAGTTGCTGGCTCACATAAGAGGTGTTTCCTGGCCAACCTACCTAACCAACCCAGTGCACGTACCAATTTCCTTAAAGCTCTCTAATGCCCATCATTTAAATGTAATCCTTACCACAAGCAGTGCCAGGAGGCGAGCATTGTTAGTTCCAATTTGCAGAAGAGGAAACAGGATCAGAGAGGAAAAGGAACTTGTCTAAGGTCACACAGCTAGTACGTGGAGAGACTGAGACTTGAACCCAGATGTGCTGGTCTCAGGGCTTCTTCCATGGCCAGTCTCAGCCTCGCCTCCAGCTCAAGCCCCAAGAGAAGAGGGCAGGTGGGCTGGAGTCCACAGTTCAGGTTCTTTCCTCTCAGGATCATTGTTCTCATCCTAAAATAAACACTGTCACTCCAGACGTGTTTTCTTATTTCTTCCAGTATAAACCTATTCTGTGGCCCTGACTAGGGTGGCTCCATGGGATGGGTATTGTCCCACAGACCAAAAGCTTGCCAATTTGATTCCCCATTGGGACACATGCCCGGGTTGCAGGCCAGGTCCCTGGATGGGGACCTGCAAGAGGCAACTAATTGATGTTTCTCTCACATATTGATGTTTCTCTCCTCTCTTTCTCCTTCCCTTCCTCTCTCTCTAAAAATAAATAAATAAAGCCTTTCAAACCTATCCCATGGCATTTACTCCCAGGGACCATTGCCTGCTTCCTGGGAACTCTTGCAGGGCAGAGCCTGGATATTATTGGTATGTCCCATGGCCTCACACGCAGTGGGGGCTCTCTCAGGGCAGGAGCGCTGTTGGGTAGGTGGGTGGGCGGGTGGATGGATGGATGGAAGAATAAGGTTACCAAAAAGAAGAACAATGCCTGGGAACTCTTCAGAGTTTCCTCTACTCTTTCTATAAGATGATTCAGCAAACAGTCCCTGAGGTCCCCCCAGCATTGAGCCCTGTTCTGAGTGCTAATAGGTGGGGAAACTGAAGCTACTACAACACAGCTGAGGCACAAAAGCTTGCAGCAACTCAGAGGAGGCTGTGCCTGGAAAATCCCAGCAGGGCGGCCCTCATCCCTGCCCACAAGAATGCTGGGAACCAGTTGCTACTTCCGGCTGCCTGGGACCCACCGGGGAAGAAACCATTGTTTAGCTCGGAGCTTGGCGCTTTCCTACCATCCAATCCTTCCCCTTCCCATTGTCCTTGTCCTCTCACCAGGGTACAGAATGCAGCTGCCAGCACAACAGCAAAAAGAATGGGGAAGGGGCCGGGGAAAGCAGATGAGGCCGTCCCAGAAGGAAGACACTTCAGCTGCAGACAAAGGCCCAGACGGCCGGTGCCAAGTCAGCATGGTGTGGGGCACTGGGTGCGGCGCTCAGGCTTCAGAGGCAGACAAATCCCAATTCAAGCCCCAGCATCTGCCACTGTCCTGTGTGTCCCTGGGCAAGGCTCTTGCAATCCCCGAGCATCAATTTCCTTCTCAGTTCAGCAGAGATGAAACACTTGCCTAGTGAAGATTAGCTTATTATGGTGTTATTACCAAAATGCCTGACCCCTAAGTATTTTTAAATGTTCATTTCTGTTCTCCTCCCTCCTTTAACCATAGCAAAACACCAGGAAAAATTATTGCAAAGAGAGTTCTTAGACTAGATGAAAGAAGAATTTTCAATTAGGTAAATAATGATATATCATCAAAATCACATTTAATAAATCTGTAACAAATCACATTTAAAGATTAATCACATTAATGAAACAGCTGACATTTATTGCGCACTTACTGTGAGTCAGGCACATAAGTTCTTCACAGCTGTGCTGTGAACTAGGTGCTATCAGGGCCAGCTTCTTGAGTATGTGACCAGTGTAGTTGCGCAGAGCCCCCCACTCAGAAGGGTGCCCCACAATTGGGGTTCAATGTTCTGTGGTTGCCATCTTGGAGTGGTTAATCATTTTATTTTTGAATTTGTGTTTTGTAAGTGAAGTCCAATGGACACCGGAGCCCTGGAGTCTCAGCTCACACATAGTCCTATCTCTCATCATCTCCCTTCCGTCCCTTCCCCCAAATGGATTCTCAGCTGCCTGTTGCCCTGACCTTCTTCTGTCCTGGGCAGGGGCCTGGGTGCAGGGAGGGTTAACCTGGGGATTCATGCCGAGTCAGAGGCAGGGTCCTATGTCCCTGTGATCGGCCCTATGCCCAAGGGAACACAACATTCAACAGTGAGTAATGAACAGCATGACAGGCTGAGCAAGAAATAACAAAAGAAAGAAAACAATTTTTTTCTGCTTTTTAACAAAGGGCCTTGCATTTTCACGTGCTTTGGGCCCCACAAATCAGGTAGCCAGTCCTGGGTACTATTAGGAGCTGTGGAACTGATTTCTAACTATGAGCCTGAGCAGGTCTGCCCCCACTGTGTGCCTCGGTTGTCTGTGGAGTCTTCCAAGCTAGCACAGGCTGTCAAGATTTGCCTTTGTCACTTACACAGGATGGCATTTTGCACACAGGGGAGCCATCTTTGCCCATTTTCCCCACAGAGCTGCTAGGAGGATTCCGCAGCCATCACCCTCCTGCAAGTCACTTTGTGGCATATAAAGCATTATCATGTCACTTCCTCCCCCCAACACCTCTGAGCAGAAGGCTGGGCAAGGAATATTCTTATTCCCATTTTACAGACAGGAAAGTTAGAGCACTGGAACTGCAAAGTGACTTCCCCAAGCTCACACTGCACCTCAGGCAAGCAGGGCTCCACAGACACAGGGTCATATAATGAACATCCCCAAATGAAAAGATGGATCGCAACCTTGGGGAGTCCTGGTGTAGGAGGGCACCAGGGCTTTTCAGTGCAGGAATCCTCACTCTGAGAGGGTTGGCTTTCTCTCTGGTCTTTAGGGTTCCAGGTCTGAGGAAGGAGACCAGAGAGGTACCAAGAGCTTCTGAAAGAAGCAAAACACCTGGCTAGCAGCTTTCAAAGGGTGACTCATCATCCTATGGGATGTTTACCTAGCACAGGAGGGGTGTTATCTATAGTACCATGGACAAACAGGCAGACAGACCAAACAAAACATCCAGCAGAAGCATCCCCTTAGCTCTCTACTCCTCCAGTCTCCCCACCCAGGACCAGCCCACTGGCCAGTCCTAGAGGTGGTCTCCACCACCAGAGAGGGCATAGTCTGGCTGACTAGAAGCCATTGCAATTGGGGATGCATCTGTGGCCTTACCACACTCCTGTGTGTTGCTCAGCCCATGGTTCCCCTGTTGTGGCCAGTAAGAGAGAGGAATTAATTTAAAGTTCTTATTTAATGGTGATTAAGTTAAATGTATTAAATTGTCATCCATTGCTAGTGGCTACTGTACTGGACTGCATGGCTCTAGCAACAAAAGAAGACAATAAAAACAATAACTGCACCATGATTCAGGGCTTCAGAAGCACTTTCAGGGGCATCTTCTCATTTGCCTGTCCTCATTTTTCAGAGGAGAAAACCAAAGCTCAGAGAATTTAAATGGCTCCCAAGCTAACAAAAACAGTAAATGTTAGAACCATGATTTAATCCCAGATCTCTTGATTCCAAAACTCCACTCATACAACTCTGCCCACTTATGTAAGCATCACATATTTATCGGATAGTTGTTATTAGGTGCCTGCCTCTGAGCGAGACACAGAAAGGCAAACAAGAGACAGGCCCTGGCTTTGGGTGTGTCTCCCTGACCAAAGACAGCACAATTGCCTCAGTAAGAATGACAGTGTAATTGCCCCAATACAAATTAAGTGACTTTCTTCCACGTAGCTCAGAGCACTTTGCTTTAAACACCATGTGTATCTGATAACTCTCATGTTTATATTTCAGGTCCCTACCTCTGCCCAAAACTCCAAATAGAGATATCAAACAGCCATTTGAATACTGAACTGGCTTCTCAAGCTTGCCCCACACCTTCTCCTCACCATCTCGGTAACTGGCAATTCCCTTCTTCCAGTTGCTCTACCCCAAAACTCTGGTGCCCTCCATTGCTCCTCTTTCTTTCACACCCTCATCTACTCCATTAGTAATTATCATTAGCTCTGCCTTCAGAAGCACTCAGAATGCTCACCGTCTCCATGACTGCCACCCTAGTCTATCATCATCTCTATTGGACTGGTTTCCTGGTTTCCTCTATCCCTCTCTTCCTTCCAATTCTCTTATCCACACAGTAGCCAGAGTGATCTTTTTAAAATTTAAGCCAAAGTATGCCTCCTCTCAGCTTAAAGCACCAACGGTTTCCCAAAGACCTCATCACCGCCTATAAGGCCGTTCCCAATCTGGCCCCAGATGATTGTCTGTCCTCATTTCCCACTTCTCCCCTCTTTGCTCTTCAGGTCCAGCCACACCAGGTTTTCCAGGACAGTCCTTCCTGGTGACCATTGCACAATTCACTCCCTCTCTTCCTCCCAGTCTCTAACCAAATGACCCCCTATCACATAGGCACTCCCCATCCCCTTATGTTTCAATGTTTTCATAACACTTATCACCTCCTGACATTTAATATATGTGTCTGTTGTTGCTCTCCTCCCACTAGAACGTAAGCTTGGCAGATAAAATACAGGGCACTCAGTTAAATTTGAATTTCAGATTAAAAAACAAACAAACAAATTTTTCAGTATAAAGATGTCCCAGAAGCTGCATGGGATATACCGGTACTTATACTAAAAAGCTATTCGTTTTACTGAGTGTCCTGTATTTATTTTTATTTGCTAAATCTTGTACCCCTACCCACGAAGACAGGGACAAGTAGTTATTTTGCTCATTGCTGTATCTCCAGCGCCAGAACTGCTGCTGACACACAGTAAGCTCTCACATATTTATGGAATGAATGACTGTTCAACCCGGTCAGGAATCTTCAACACGCCTAAACTTTATAATAAACAGCCTGCAAGTCAGAGGGGGCGGAGCCTTCAGGCTGGGTAAGCTCAGTTCACAATTAGGGGCCCAGGGGGCTGACGAACTTTCCCAGCAGGTGGAGAAGCTGCGTGCCCCGCCAGCCCCCAAGCCGGCCCCTGGAAAAACAAAACTCCTCCCAGCTCTGGTAAGTAACACGCCCCTCCCGGTTAAGGACCCTCCCAACCCTCAGGCGAAATCCAGCCCTTGCCAAAGCCCAGGGCCCTTTAACGCCCCTCCCACCGTCACCGTGAACGCCCCTCCCACCGTCACCGTGAGCGCCCCGGGTGTGACGTCACCAAGAAGACGGCCAATAGAAACGCGTCTTACTGGCAGGCGGTGCCCGGCGGTTGCTGCCAAAGAGGAAGTGAGCTGGGGCAGTAGCGATGGCCGGGGGCTGGAACCCGGGGCCGCCTCCACCTCCACCACCAGCGCGTCGGGAGCAGCCGCAGCCGCGGCCGCAGCCGAAGAGGGGGCTGGAGTCGCGGCCGGAGTGGAGGAGGCGCGTGTGAGCTGCCGACAGTCGCCCGTGCCGGGACACCTCAAACTCCGGGCGGGATTTCTTCAGGTGGGCTGATCCCGCTGTCGCTACTCCGCACCGGCGCCCCCTCCCAGGCCTAGACAACAGGGCTGGGGTCTCCCCGGGCGCTGGACTGGCTTCTCTCAGGCCGAGCCCTCCACACTTGTCTTGGACTTTCTGCAAACTCCGGACGGAAGCTGGAGGACAGTGAGCACCCCCGATCCGGGCATTTTCTTGTTGCCCTGGCTGTGTCCTGGTTGTAGCAACTGGGTGCCCCCTCCTGCTGCCACCGCTCCAGCTAGGAAGGCACTAGCGTGTTCCCCTGTCTCCTGCACCCCTTCCTCTCCTCCCATTCAAGAACTAGTTTGTTTTCCCTCTCCATTGGGAATCCTGTCTCGGAAGTCTAAAACACCTGTCATTAGCAGGACTAAGAATCAGTCGTTCTTGACTTGGCTTTTTATCCTCTTTGGGGGACTAAAGTTGTTCCCTTAACACCCTCGTAACTGACACTTCACGCACAGGACCTTATTCATTTGGATCACCAGCTCCCTGGCCTTATCTGTGTGACTTCCCCCCATCCATCTGAGTTCCAGTTTCCCCTGGGCTGCAATCTCCAGCTTCCAGTAGATCTGGTCAGTCCCACCCCTGGGTGGGAGTGACCGGGGGGCTCTGGCCCAGGATCCTCCACCCTGGAAGGCAGCTCCAAGGTAGCAAGAGAATTGGGCGTCGGGTACGAACCTGGCAGCTCTGGAGTGGGTGCTCCACTCACCCCACACAAGAAGATGAAAAAGCGCAAAGAGCTCAATGCATTGATTGGCTTATCTGGGGACGGCCGGAGAAAGAAGCCCAAGAAAGGCTCAGGCCACCGCCTGCTTCGCACTGAGCCTCCTGATTCCGATTCTGAGTCCAGCTCGGAGGAGGAAGAGGAATTCGGTGTCGTTGGAAATCGCTCTCACTTTGGCAAGTGAGTGATGCAGTGGTGAGGGTTGGGATGGGAAAAGACATCTTGCACTACCAATGAGGCAAATGGAAGAGAAGGGGAAGGGAGTTCTTACAAACAAAAAAGGGTATAGTCCTTCGGAGGCAAAGAGGGAAAAAAGGTGTTAGGGAGGAAATGAGCTCAGGTCCTGAGTGAAGGGTAAGTTAGAAATCTGTCTCTAAGTATACCAAAAAAAAAGAGCTCTGAGTCTAAGGTGTGAACGTGGGGAAAATGCCAAGAACCCAGAGAGACCAAGTTGGGAGCAGCCAAGAAGCTAAGAATGGGAACATAGGAGCAGAGAAGCTTTTAGAACTAGCCTTTTAAAAAAAAAAAAAAAAAATTGTAGGAGAAACAAGGACCTTAAGAGTGCAAATTATTTATTTGTTGCACTCTTGATGAGTCTGAATCTTGGTGGTGGGAGACTGTAGTGAGGGACTTACTGTAGAAGGTATGATCCTTGAGAGTAATTGAGTTTGGAGGACAAAAAGAAGAGATGACTTTTTTCCAAACCACGTTTAGATGCCACTAAACAAATCCAGTAGTGATCTTTGGGGACATTAGGAGTCAGGACCCAGGGTTGGGAAAAGGCTAAAGGGAACCTTGAAGATGCCTTGCACCCTCTCAGGGAGTACATTGAAAAAAGAGTATTTTGCTGAAGATGGGGAAGCAAGGCGCAGGCAGAAAGTTGAGGTGTTTAAAGAGATGGAGCCCTTTGTTTGAAGTTTGTTTGTTTCTTTAGAGTGTCTTTGTCCTTTCTTTGTTCTTTTGTTAAAGGAAAGATTTGGCTTTGCCACATTATGTAGTTAAGGACAAAATCCTAATTTGAGTTGTGAAGATCTGATGAAATGAAATAGCACAACAGGAATCGTTATCCTGTCGGGTTAGTTTAGATCTTCAATGTTGGTTGAAGTTGGGTGTGAAATCTGCCCCCTTTCCATGCTTCCTTTCTTCTGAGCCAATAAGCTAGAGTGTACCAGGTATCTACTTAAACCTACAGTTCCTATTTCTTTCACTCCATTCGCAGTAAAACTTGTTCAAAAGTTTATGAGGTTTCAATAAACTGAAGCAGGGTCCCCGGATGTGAGCACATGTGTGACAGAGACAGATAGGTCAATTACTCTGCAGTGATGGAATTGCAGAGAAGCTCTGGTCTTCACACTGCCCTAACCTGAGATGGTTCCCAAAGACCTGAACTGATAGTGACAGCAGTGAGCTGCAGTTCCCACAGGTGCTTCCTGTGGCAGACAGGAAGTCCCTCTGTTTCATGTGAAGTTTGAAACTTTTGTACGGAATAGATGAACTCTTCGTAGGTCATATTGTCTAGTTATTTTCAACTTGCTATTCAGATATAAATGTGTTACCCTATACTTCCTGCTAAATGAACTGGTTATTCATTTAAAAAGACAATTGCCTAGCAACACACATATGCTAGTTCTAATACAGCTGTGCTCATAATCACTTTTGTACTACTGGTTGAATTTGTTCTTATGATCAGGGGAGACTATTTACGATGCTGCAAGATCTGTTATCCCCTCTGTGCTTTTGTCATCCTTGCCGCCTGTGTCGTGGCCTGCGTTGGCTTGGTGTGGATGCAAGTTGCTCTGAAGGAGGATCTGGACGCCCTCAAGGAAAAGTTTAGAGCAAGTAAGTGGTCACGTATTTCAGAGTATAATCTTGCCTTCTTTTCCAGGGCCTCGGACAAAGCGGATTGTATTGAATTAGGAGTTTTGCCCATTGGTGAATATACATTTTTTCAGCGTTTTTTTATATTCTTTCTCAAGCTGTCAGTTTGAATATCGTAACAGTCATATGCTTTAAGCACAAGCAAAAAAACAGTGCTTATGCACCATCAGGACAAATAGTATCTGAAAAGTGGCATTATAGTGAGCACTCAGGGCAGTCAGCACAGATGGGAAGTGCTAAGGTCCAGGAGTCTAGAACCTTGGTTAACCTCAGCCTCTTGCCACTTTATACTTCCCCAAGTACCACGTGGCAGCAGCAACACTGGGCTACTTTCTTTTTCCTCACAGGGCCATTTGAGAAAGAATGTGGGAATCTCAGAAAATTGTCCTCCTTAAAAACTGCATAGGAACATAGGAATAGGCTGTAATAATAATCATGACAATAATAGCCAGCATTTGTGAAGCGCTTACTGTGTACCAAGTCACAAAAAATGTCTTATGAGTGAGTTTTTCAAGTTTAAACTTTAAGGGAAAGTGTTGTAAATATTCTAAATTATAAAGTTGTACCATGCACATCCCAAGTTCTAAAAGATGTGTTTGCGTGATAGTTTCTACCAGGTTGAAACTAAATATCTTCCTTTGGCAGCACTGAGATCTTCGGTTCTAGGTTTCAAGGGTTAATTTTCTAAGCTAAGGAACCAGTTCCAAGCAAATCACAAGTACCCTAACCTTAGCAGCATTAGCACACCAGGAAACTGACCACCAGGCTTTCTCCAGGCCATGAGGAAACCTGTCCCCAGAACTGAAATTAGAATTGTTTTCTTCCCATCTTAAGCCTTGGGAGATCACAACATCCTAGCCTTGCTCACTCCAGCTTCTCTTCGCCGCCTGCAGTTATTCAAGTTCTGAACCTGAGGTAGGGACAGCTAATCCTTAGTGTGTTGATGACATTTCTAGTGATGTTGCTTGGGAGAAAAAGTGTTGAAATATTAACTTTGATTTTCTTCTGAGGTTCTGACTCAGGGAATGGACTTGGTAAGTCATCCTGGATCATCCCTGCCAGAATCATCCTGACCCATATGTTTTATCCACCGGTGGAATCAGTATAGTGTAAGAAAGAATGAGATATGTATTCTAGTTATTGTCCCTCCTTAATGGTTGTCCTTAGCAGTGTTGCAAGGTGTTTCTAAGGCCGGTGTTTTCTTTGTCAGTAGCAACCATAACTTGGAAGGGAGGTTCTCAGAAACAATGTGTAACTGTAAATAACCACGGAAGACACCTGCCTGTGCCATCATCTCTCCTTCACTGGGCTTCCTAGGTTAGGCTAGAGCTTGTTTTGATCATGTCATACAGCAATTATTTATTTACATATTTCAAAATGTTGCTCAATTCTACCTCTCGGATTCCTTTCTCTGACTCCTGTGTGTTTAGAGGACACCCATGTAGTTTACCTTAGCTTTGCAGCGAATTTCTTTGTCTAGAAATGTATATATTTTAAGCGTATACATGTAGTAGGCAGTCAACGAGTCAACAAACATTTATTGAGCACTTGTTAATACCTACTCCTAGAAATCCCATATTCAAAAGATCCCAGAAACCGCCCCTAGAGCTGTGAAATGTGCCTTCCCCTGAGGTCAGCCAGCTGAATGAAGCAGATTTAGAATGGTCAGTTCAGCTGCTTCGTTGGCTCGGGTTTGCCACAGCAGAAATGCCAGCAGCCTGGATGGCTAAAGCAGTACTTCCCGAGGGATTGGGAGGGGGGCCTGGCACATATTGTCAGTCCATGGGCCGAACCGGTGTGGACCACTTGCCCAAGAGTTTTTTGTGAAAACCATTACCTTGACTAAATGAGGTCAATCTTGTAAAGCTTAAATAATCTTTCTTTGAATTATGCTTCTGCTTTAAATATATTTCAACAAGTTAATTTTTACTTCTTGTCTTTCAGGAGGACAGTGGAAGTCACTGACTCAAATAAGACCATCTGCTGATCTGGCTTTAATACTTTTTTGAAAAATTCAGAGCCCATTGTTCTTTATTTCAATAAATTTTCCAAGACACTTGTGAGGAAAGGAGGTAGGGTTGCTGAAGTAGCTGAAACAGAAAGCAAAAGCAGATAGATAGGCTTGTATTTTTTCCTTGTGTTCAAGGAGTAACTTGATCCTTAAGCTAAAAGTACTGGCTGACCTTGAAACTCTGAGCTCAATATTCTTTTCCAGAACCAGGTACTTCAAAAGACTTCCACAGTTATTCTAAAGGAGATTCTATTCCACACCCTCCCTCTTTTTCACTCAGCTATGAAACAGAAGCGAGATACAGAAAAGTTGAAAAAGAACAAACATATGAATGAATTAAGCATCTCCTTTATGGTCATACAGGCTGAGTAGCAGTTTGGTCATTCAGTCCAGAACTTAAAAATGGTCGTGTACTAATGTGGGTATTAGGATGTAAGTGTTTCTGATAGCCGAAGTATGCTAGAAAGAGCGCTGGTCCTAGGAGCAAAAGGTTTGACTGTTGAAGCCGGGCTGGCTCATTACTAGCTGTGAAACTTGGACAGGTCATTCATTCTCTCTCAGCCTTCACTTCCCCATCCATAAAACATAAAGATGTAGTTGTGCTACCAAAGCACTTGGGCATTCCTCCGTCATGGTATCTATCACACCGTATAGTAACTCTGTAACAACGCCTTGCTCCCTGCTAAACTGAGAGCTTCGGGATCTTTTTATGAACTAGTGCTGAGTGCAAAGCTGGGCACGTGGTAGGGGACTCAATAACAAGTTTAATAGTTACATAAAAGTTTATTGCAAACTATAAAGACTTTAAAATATTGCTGTTGGCTTTGTATGTTCTGTATGAAGGGTGTATGCAGAAATCTCCATTTCCTGATCTTGAAGATCAAGAAAAGAGCTAAGTTTGAGTATTAATATACTAAATTTTAAGTGAGTTGCTTTTCATGTTGAAAGAACATGAACAAGTAATCATAAGTTGTTTGCCGCATTTCCTCTCACTTGTGTAGTCAGAGTCCCTTGGCTTGTCTCTCCAAAAAGGCCCCAGATCAGACAGTGAATATGATCCCTTCTTGGTTCATACAGTCCTCAGGATCCAGAGTGTTTTCAGGGATTGTCAGCTTTATAAGTTTATTAGTTAAGAATTGTAACCCAAATTATTTATGGCTTTGTCTTCCTCTTCCACTTGTACCTTCTGCTTAATTTGTACACACTGCCAGAGAGAGAGAGACTTCCCGCCCCAGCCTTCACACACTCTCACACACATGTTCTTGGGATGTTTGACCACCTGGGAATGGCAGACGTGTGGGATGAGTTACTTTGCAACCTGACTGAAAATGTAAAAGAAATTCACTGAAATGCTAAGTGCTGCATGAATTTAGAATGGTAAAATGTTCTTATTGTATGAGATGGATGTAGTCCTACAAACCAGGTGTAAATCACACATTACATTAAAAGTACTTAGGGAAGCCCTGGCCAGGTGTCTCAGTTGGTAGGAGCGTTGTCCTGTGCCCCAAAAGGTCACAGGTTCCATCCTCGGTCAGGTTCAATTCCCTGGTCAGTGTATGGTAGGCTACCAATTGATGTTTCTCTTTGACATCAATATTTCTCCCCCTCCCCTTCTCTCTCTCTAAAATCAATAAACATGCCCTGGCTGATGTAGCTCAATGGATTAAGTGCAGACCTGTGAACCAAAGGGTTGCCAGTTCTATTCCCAGTCAGGGCACATGCCTGGGTTGCAGGCCAGGGCCCTGGTGGGGGGCACTGGAGAGACAACCACACAGTGATGTTTCTCTCCCTCTCTTCCTTCCCCTCTCTCAAAAAATAAATTAAATCTTTAAAAAATATAAAACCAATAAACATATCCACAAGTGAGAGTTTTTTAAAAAAGTACCTAGGGAAGTCTGTTTATAAAGAAATTCTTTGGTGTTTATTTTTGAAAGATGGATAAAAACACCTAATTTCTTTTAATAACACTGAATTTTCAGATAAGGGGTTCTGTTGTAGTAGCAATGCCACCATATCACCTGCCTCCTACTCCCCCAATTTGTCCCTCCTTAGTGGTTGTCCTTTATGATTTTAGTTGAGGTTACTGAGTTTTCTTTGTTTAACTGAATAGGCTAACGTTATCTCCATTTCATATCCTACCATTACTTCACTGGACAAGCACTTGAGTTCTGTATACCTGGCACTGTGGTGGGCCCTGGGAATGCATAACAGATAAGTTCCCTGTCCTCTTACGGCCCTCTGTCAGTCTGGGGGAGGACACACACAAGCACATGGTTACAACACAGTATGTTGAGTGCCTGGTGGAGTTAGGAGTAGTAAGAGGTGGCGGTGGTCCAAGGTGGAGGCACAGCTGTTTATGCTGAATCTTGAGATGATTTAACTACACCAGGGTGGCAGAGATGAAGAAGTAGTGAGCTCAGGGCCTCTGGGCAGAAAAGATAGAGCGTACAGGATCGCTGAGGCTTAGAGGTCGATGTGCCAGGAAAATCTGCTTGACCAGCAAGTAGATTGAAGAGAGAGGTAAAGTGTTGAGAAATGTGGTTAGGAGGTAAGCAGAGGCCAGAGTCAATCAGCAATACTGAGTGCCTACCAGGTGCCAGGTATGTTCTAAGTGCTGACCATGCAGCAATGACCAAAAACGTCTTGGCACTTAGGTTTCAGTCACTTGTCTCACATCTGTCCTATGTGCCAGTTTTTGGTTTTAAAGAAATCTAGCACTGTGCTTTAAAAAAACAGTGTAGGTTTTATTCTGGAGGGCCAGTCATTATTAATATTTTCCATGAAAAGGGAAATTAGTCTTTAATGTAAGAAGAGAAAGCACTCTTTCAGGCCTCTCTGCCTTCTGGCTAGCAAATCTCTAAACCATTCAGGAGATACTGTTTCCCAAAGAAAAGGCCAAATATCACCTTCTACTTCACCTAACATGTTTCTTTATCTTCTACTTTGAGCTTTTGGGTTGATTTAAGAAAACACTCTGCTGTTTATGAAAAAGATTTAAAATCTTACTCCTCATAACAGCACTTGAAAGACGATAAGAACCCACCTTGCATTTGACCAATCTGAGGTAGAGAAAAGCAGACTTGTGCACTTAGAGATGCAACTTATGATGTCTCCTGGAGCATTAACAGAGTAAGGTCTATAAATATTCATTGACTAATCAAAAGCTCTTTTATTGAGCTGGTCAATACTTAACATTTATTTATAACTTACTGTATACCATTCTTTCACTTCTAAAAATCCTGTAGAGTATATTTTATCTCTATTACAGATGAGAAAACTGAGCTCAAAGAAGTTGAGTAATTTTCTCAAGATCACAGTAACTTACAGAGTTGGGATTCAAGTCCAACTCTTACTGCTGATATTCATTGTTGTCATTTTTAACTACCTGGCTTTTAAAAGTTGTCTTGCCAGTAGTGAAATAGCCTCAGTTAACAGGGAGCTTTAGTGTTAAAGATATACATTTACATAAAGGAAAGAACTTGTAGTTGATAGATATAAATTTAGTCATTATCCTCCCAGAGTTAACGTTTGTGAATCTACTTTCCTACTGTATAATCATTTTTTTCTTCTTGGAGCCATGAGGGAATTTTATGGCTATTTATGATTGTTCTTATTTTTGCTTTTAGTGGAATCTAATCAGAAAAGTTCATTCCAAGAAATTCCCAAACTTAATGAAGAACTACTCAGCAAACAAAAACAGCTTGAGAAGATCGAATCTGGAGAGCTGGGCTTGACCAGAGTCTGGATAAACATCACTGACATGAACCAGCAGGTAGCAAAAGCATGGTTTTTATTTCTGTGTAAGCTACGAATGTTTAGTTTGTTTGTTTGGACTGAATTTGTAGGTATAGGGAACTCCAAATTGTTTTACTTTTTGCAATGGTTTTCCATGTTGTGATCCCAATACAATAAATTCAGGTAAAATAGATAATAGTTATGCATTTACCAAATAATTAAAATGTTAAACTTTTCTGCAAAGGGTAGTTTTACAAAGTAAAGAAGTTTAGAGGGAGTTGGAAATTCTTCTTGAGTCAGCTGTCCTAAGGAGCAGTGTAGTTATGAAATTTTTTTTTAAAGTGCCATCTAACCACCAATAAAAAAAGGATAGCCTATTTTTATGAGATAATGAGAGCTTATTTTGTTTAATAGAGGTTACAGACTTACACAGTCTTGAGGTATGGTATCATACACTATACTAAAACCAATCTGAAAACCACCCACAGCTAATGATAGTGATTTTAGCATAGCATAGGAGGAGATGGCAGAGCTCATTAAATACCTTGGCCAGGAAGGCAAGCCTCAGGGAAACACTTTTCCAATCCTTAAAAGGATTTTGATCAAGCATCTTGAATGTATCTAAGTTGCCACTAGGAAAGATGTGCATTGAAAGGAAAACTCCAGGACCAAATGAATGGTACGCCTGCGAAGTGCTTCAAAATGGATATGCCATCCTTGCTGGGTCTCAGAGGCTATTCCCTTCTTCAGAATGAAGTCACAAAGTTCAGAATCAGCCAGTGGCAAGGAGCAGTGCACTGGGATAAAGGGCCTACACATATTTCTGAAGCTGCCCCCACCTTTTAGCAGTGGTGCAGGGGTGGAGTAACTCATCACAGAAGGCTAGAGATCTATGGCCTGGGGCCGCGATTTTAAAACTTTTGCCTGGAACCCACAATAGGAAATGTTTTACATCATTCTGCAATAAACACATACATACATATATGTAACTGAAATAAGTTTCTGAAAACATTAGCTTATCCTTAAAATTGTAATGCCTCATGATAGTTTATTTTCTATTCAGTTCTATTTCGTTTTTTAAAATTATTTGTGAAATAATTGATCAGTTACACTATTTGCTCATTACCATTTATCCTTGTACTCTCGGGTTTTAGGAAAAAGCAAGTATTCACTCCTTTTTTTTTTTTTGCAAGAAGAATAGGATAAACTGTGGCCTTGTATTCACAGAGCAGATGAGCAGTTCGGCCAGAGATTACATCAAGTGAAAATCGACCACAGTGAAGCACTGAGAGATAATTAGCATCTCTCACTGGGGCAAACGGGAGATTCCATTTAGGGAGTCATAGAGTTTACAGTCCCGAGCGAGAATGAGATCTTTAGGGTGAAGAGTAGGCAATGTCAGCTATTTCCCATCTCCTTCTCGTAAGTCAACACATGAAAAGGGTCAAAGGGGAAGGCTGTACTTGGTGTGAGAGGACACATGGGTTTCCAAACCTTTACTACGTTTTTTGGTTTCTCGGTTCTCTTTACTTCGGAATCTGGAAACAAAATGATCATTTCATTCCTGTCCTGGCTGTTACTTTTGATGCAAAAAGTACCTGGGAGGGAAGGTGTACGGGAAAGTCTGCTTCAGTCCTAGGGCTTCATATATAAACTAGGGGGATGGAACTGAAAGCCTTTCTATTTTAGCTTCAGTAGATCTTCAGAGATGAAGAGACTGACTGATGAAAGCAACCTGAGACAGAGAAATTCTCTGCCAGCATGGGCGCAGAAGGACAGTTAGTGGTGACAAAGCTTTACGATGGTCCAAAGGGAGCATATCATTCTCTGAGTGATTTTCTAAAATTGTCACACTCCCTGGTGGAGAGGCAATTGTCCTAAACCAGAGTAAGTGTAAAAGCAAAATGAATATAACCATGTTTCTATATCTAAGGATAATTCTGTCAATTAAGACGCTTTTAGTGGCAACATTTTATAAAGCAATTCAAAGTGGTTTAAACAACAACATAAAAAATGTATTAAATCACTTAACAAGGACTGCCCTTATCACAATATGAGTTGAAGTTAATGCAGCCTGAAAAAAAAAGAAGCCTTTAGTTTAAAATCAATTTTTGCATTGAAAAATCTTTAAACTAGTGTTAAAATCCCATTTGCTTTCCTGTTTTATTTATAAAAACTCTGATTTCATACCCATGCCCATTCTCAGCCAATTTAGGGCGTCTCCTCTCCCTTCTTAGAAGACTGTTAATCAACAGATGTTTAATGAGCTGCTTTTATGGAGTTAGGCCTTGGATTCCCATGCTCAAGGTTCTTACAGTCAAATGGAGGAGAAAGAAAAGGAAAGCGTTGTAAAACAGCCTGGTAAGGAATAACAAGCCAGTCTACATGAGCACGGTGGGGGCGTTTTTTAGGTATGTATCTAACCCAGACTGGCTGGCATCAAGCGAGGCTTTTTCGGGTATCTTGAGTTGAGTGCTGAAGGGCAAAGAGGAGTTGGCCAGATGAATTCTGCAGAAAGAGAGTGTCTTCATTAATGCACTTGATCCACATCATTTGCAGATTCCATATTTGCAAATTCACCTACTAGCTAAAATGTGTTTGTAACCCCCAAATGTATACTTGTGTAACCCCCAAATGTATACTTGTGGTGCTTTCAGTGACAGGCGTACAGTGGTGAAAAATTTGAGTCACCCGACAGGAACATTTCCAGTGGAGGTCAAACAAGGCCACATTCTGCCTTGTTTCAGCTCATACTGTAAACAAGTTTTCTTTCAATGATATATTTAGTGCCATGGTTTTTGCACTTTTGTGCCTTTTTTTTGGTGAGCCCACTGCTTAAAATGCACACCTAGCATAGTGTTGAAGTCTGTCTAGTATTGGTAAGTGCAAGAAAGCGGTGTTGTGCCTTACAGTGAACATACGTGTGCTAGATAAGCTTCATTCAGGCACAAGTTCAACAACATGCGTTAAGTAAGATGTCTTTAAAAGAAACACACGTAAAACAAAGTTATGTGTTACATTGATGCATTGACAAAAATGTGACCAGGGGCTCTCAGGACCTTAACTGTGCTAACCTTAGGAGCAGTGGTTCAGTAGTCATGAATTCAGTGTTTGCTGGGAATTTCTAGAACATGATTTTCAACCTCTTTTATCTCATGGCACACACAAACTGGTTACCAAATTTCTAGAACACACCAAAAAATATTTTTTGCTATTTTGACAAAAAATAGATATAATTTTGATTATTCACACCCAGATGGCCATTGTTGTGTTAGCTGTTGTCATTTATTTACTTGACAGTCTAAAGGAATAGAGGTCGGTGCCCCTGACTAAATAGTCAGGTATTACATGTTTTAAAAATTCTTGCAGAATACCAGTTGAATATCGCTGTGCTAGAACATAACTACTGTGAATAATGAGAATTGACTATATGTGTAAAAATACAGATGAATGAAAAACATAGTGTGTTCAGGGGAGTTTTGTATGTCATTGTAGCATAGTTTAGTGGAAAGAGGCCAGAAGTAAGGATACGTCAGCACGAGTCATCAAGGACCTTGAGTGTGTCGTCTTCTCTAGTATACTCTATATCTTTCTTTCTTTTTTTTTTGCCACTTGGTCCAGATACCTTACTGTGTGATACAGTAGCCCTCCCCCCCTCATCCAAGGGGGAGTACATGCCACGGCCTCCAGTGGATGCCTAAAACTGTGGATAATGTCAAAACTTCTATGCATTATGTCTATACATATGTATCTATGATAAAATTTCATTTATAAATTAGGCATAGTAAGAGATTAACAACAGTAACAATAAAATAGAACAATTATAACAACATACTGTAATAAAAGTTATGTGATTATAGTGTCTCTCTCTTTTCAGTCACGTTTATGTTTTTGAGTTCAAACCTATTCCTGAATCTGTATAACCATCTCTTACTTGCAGGAAATGGCTGGGTGTTGCTCGTTTCGGGGACACCTTGTTGAGGTCTTCACACAGGTCCCCTGCTTTCTGGTGCACCACGCTGCCATCAGTCAGTGCGTGTTTTCTGTTCGTGTCTTTCACCACAAACTTAACGCCTTGTCCATCTTAACGAAGCACTTACCATGCACCGTGGCCGTAGCTTTTTCAGTTTGAGGTGCAGCAGCAAAACTAGCCCGAATTTCGTTTTCTTTCACCATTTCACAGACAGAAGATTCGTTCTTACTATAGATCTTAACAACCTCAGTGTGCGATTTGTTTTGTCTTTATCAAGTGGAAAACATTCACCTTTTCACTTAAAGGAAGCACTGTATAGCTTCTCTTCGGCATATCTAAATCGCCAGCATCACTACACTTGGGGTTTAGGCCATTACTAAGTACAGTAAAGGTTGCTTGGACACAGCACTGTGATACCGTGGCAGTCATCTATTAACAGGGACTGCTACTACGTGACTAATGCGTGGGTGGCATGTACATCATGGATTCACTAGACAGAAGGGCGATTCACAGCCTCGAGGGATGGATTGGAACAGCAGGAGATTTTATTACAGTACTCAGAGGATACTCAATTTTAAAACTTATTTCTGGGATTTTTCGTTTAATAGTTTTGGACCACAGTTGACCACAGGTAACTGAAACTACAGAAAGCGAAACAGTATAATGGAAGACTGCTGTATTTGTGTGTGCCTCTAATTACATTGCAGGGCGGTACTCGGTACCTGTGCTTTAAGCATCATGATGATGATGGCAATTAAGATGGTAACTGCCATTCATTAAATACCTTCTTTGTGCCGGCCCCATATAGAGACACTACCTATGAGGTCTCCTTTTTTACTTCTGTAGACCTATGAAATAGGTGGCATCTCCATTTTACTGGAAAGGAAACAGATTCAACGAGGTGAAGCAGCTGGCCCAAGGTCACACAGCTGTGTAGCAGTGCCAACATTAAAATAGTCAAGTCCTGCGAGCCTGTTTTCCCAGCTCTTCTTTCTGCCTTCATCTCTATCCTCTGAAATGCAGTCGGTGCTCGGTAGATGAAGTTGAAGGGATGTGAGGTCAGGCTCCCACTAGAGCCCATAGTCATTCACCCTTGATGGTTGCCCGTTTTAGTAACTTTTTTGTTTGCTGTTTAAAGAACACTTCATTTTAACCCCAAAGCAAAAAAAGCAGCATTTCAGATTTCATAGTATAAAGTGGTCTGCAGGAGCTATTTTTAATTTTGCTAATGAAAAGTCATGTAATATGCATGAAAGTCATGACTCATCTTTTGGCTGGAATTTGGGTTTTTTCTTAATGGATTCTACTCAATTCAACTTTTTTGACTCTTTGGATTATAGTGTGTGACTTTCAGAGATAAGTCCTGTAATACTTGAATCTGATCTGACATTCCAGAATGTGTTCCTGAGTCCCAGAGGTAAACGGGAAGGTGCCCCTGGTCTCCATTCCAGGTGCACATGTAGTTTTGCTGTAGTTGTCCATAGATTTTTGGAACTGTTCCACTCTTCAGAAAGGAATGCTGAGAGATAGAATCCACCTATGCAGTTTATGGGAATATAGCTGAGTCCTAGTGACCAGTGTGTGGTCCAAGTCTTGAAGTGATGTCTGGTAGAGAGTTAATGGTCGGCTCTGCAGAGCATACCTTCAGTGAGGCAGCTGATGCCCAGACCTAGAGAGTTAGGGGCATGGGGAGAAGTGGAACGGTACCTCACCTTATCCTGCTGGCATTGGCTTTCAGCTGCTCCTCTGGGTTGGGGGAAATGGTAGCTGCCAGCGAGCCACACTGGTCATTTGTGAGGCATCACTTAATCAAACAATTGCACAAATAAATAACTCATCACTTTGAAAATTGTCATTGCAGAAAAAGTCTTCTTGGGCCTATTCATGCTGTTGCCCCCCACCTATTACCAAATGCCACGCTTACCCTTCTAACCTAGAAAGAATACTTGTTTTATTTTTAGATGTAAAACTCTTACTTACCCATCAGAATCTAATTTGAGTCCTACTTCAGTGACACCTGTGCAGTTCAGCCTGCACTGATATTCTTTCCTCAGAGCTTTATTGAGTATCACATTGAGTACTTGTTTCTTTAGCACTACTACCTCTCTACCTCCAGCCCTCTGCCTCCCACCTCCATCTCCCCCTCCCCCTCTCCCTTTCTCACTCATACTGTGTGCTCCTGCCACCAGCCTTCCTTCTGTTCTTCAGAAGTGCCAAGCTCTTCCCTGCGCTGGGACCTTTAACCCAGCAATTCTCTCTGCCCTCAAATGTACTTCATTCAGGTTTTTTTTCTGATTAATACCTTCTCATTTAGATCTGTTTAAATTTCATCTTTTTATAAAAGCTTTCTCTCACCACCCAATCCAAAGTAACCACCCAGTCACTCATCAAGTTACCTTATTATAATTTTCTGCTAACATCCCACTGGCTGCTTCAACACAAGACTGTCTGTCTTTTTGCACTAAAATGTAAATTCCAAAAGATCACTGACACCTGTGTTCCATCACTGGGAAAATAGGGCTCAATAAATATTTATTACAGTAATGAGTGAAAACTGGTTTGACACCCTGAACATTTTTCTCCTAAAGGGAAAGAGGAAGAAGAGAACCCAAGTTTCCGGGCTCCTCACCAGACCCTCTTGTTCAGAACACACTGCTGCTTACTCCCAGAGCTCTGTTTAATTTTTTGCATAGCACTTACTACCTGATACTTCTTTTTCTCCCACCTTCTACTATGATGTAAGCCCCATGACAGCAAAACCTCAGGGTCTTGTCTGCCAGCATCTGCACAGTGCCTGCAGCAGTACCTGGCACAGAGAAGATGCCAAATATCTGCTGCAGGAAAGAATGGGGGATCAGGTTTACTTTGTCTTATGTAACAAGTGCCCAGAACCTTTAGTGGTTATTCTGTGATGCCCCCTGAAGATAATTGCTATTGGTAGATCTGTGTCTTCATACTAGCAATTGAGACAAGAAGGCAGTATGGAACTGGGAATCTGTGAAGAATGTTTTGAGCCACACTGCAGGGCCATTGGAATATGATCTCTACAGCCTGAAACTATTACACAGATTCCCCTAGCCCTCATCCAAGGGAGAAGTCCAGCTGTTTAGAATTCTACCCCGAAATAGCAGAAGGAAGACACATTTTATTTTGATTCAATTCCTATTTTAATATATTCAGGGCATCAGTCAGCAAGTCAGTGGTATCAAGGCTCTTCAGGGTACAAAGTAGTGCTTTGATTGAGCTATTGAGTTTGAAATATTAATCACATTGTTAAACCAAAACTCGATCCCCCAAGTAGTTGAAAATACCGTTCAAGTTGTAAGAGAACTGCTCCTGTAAACTGTATTTTGTGATGATGGGCTTTTATGTGCCCACTCGGGCAGGAACAAAAGTTCAGTAAATAACTGAGGTGTTATTTTTTTACCAAAATGAAATCCTTCAGGGGTCTTTGATCATTAGCTTTCTTTCTGTCCAATTGTCGAAGGATTGTGTTGTAATCACTGTGGTAATCATCTTTTGGGTAATTTAAGATTTTTGGATCTTGTAGCTGCCAGGAGTAGCGTAAAGAACACTAATTGCCTTTCCCTCATTGGCACTAGTGTTTAAATTGGGCAGAGAAAGAAGGGATATTATTGCTGCCTCCCAGATCTCCAGTCTATTCAAGGTAGGAGCTGAACAGAGTATAATGTCTGGGTCACAGAAACACATAAAATCCAAGGGTGCCTTGACATCAGCATCAAATGGAGAGTTTGTGAAGGAAACACTCACAGTGCAAATTCTGTTTTCATTGTGTGTTACTCTTTTTTCCCCCCAGATTTCTCTGTTGAATTCTGCAGTAAACCACCTCAAAGCCAATGTTAAGTCAGCTGCAGACTTAATTAGCCTGCCTGCCACTGTGGAGGGACTTCAGAAGGTAAGTGCTATGTGTAGACACTGAAATTTACCTACTGCTGTAATTCTAGCTTCTTAGAAGTTTTCTCTGAAAGCCTGGCATTTGAAATCGCCTGCTCTAGGAGGGCAGTAATAGAGCATATCACTGTGTTCTAAAGATTTCAGAGCATCTCTGTTTCGGCCTGGTTAGTTGGGCCTTTGCTTTGCAGCAGGTGACTTGTTCTGGTTTTTGTGCTTTGCACCTTTTTATTGGGCTCTCCAGGTCCCAGGATCACTCTGCTGGGGCTCTTTTCTTCACATACATGGGTTGGCTTTTCATCATTTGCTTTTTCAATTCATCATCCACAGTGTCTTCCTGAAAGCAGACCAGTTATACATGAGAGTTGCTCTAAATTACTATTAATTTCTAAGTTACTATTTATTTTATTTGTTCAAAAGGTAACTTGAAGAAATGCAAAAATTTTAAATTCAGGATATCATAAGGGTTGGCAAGGATGTGGAGCAAAGGAAACTTTCAAACACCCCTGCTGGGAATATAAATTGGTAAAAAGCATTTTGGAAAACAATATATATTATTTTATAAAGGTAAAGGTGCACATCCTCTAAGCAGTTCACTCTAGCAGGACACCCTAGGCCAGGGGTGTCAAACTCATTTTCACCGGGGGGCCATATCAGCCTCGCCGTTGCCTGCAAAGGGCCAAATGTAATTTTAGGACTGTATAAATGTAACTACTCCTTAACTAGGGGCAAGGAGCTCTACATTCTGCCCTTCGAAGGCAACTGAGACACTGATGTGGCTTCCGGTAAAAATGAGTTTGACACTCCTGCCCTAGGCTCTAGGACCTAGGCAAATGACAATTTGGAATTTCTGCTCATTTGATCCTGGGATTCAGGCCTAGAGCAAGAGGCAGTGACCAAGCAGATGGGTAACACGTATGGGTCTTTAGAGCTGGGTGGGAGAGTGAGTGGGAAGAAGAAGGAGCCTACTTTGAACATAAGCAACAGCAGCCCCTGCAGCAGGAAATGGAAGAACAGATTCTAGAGCAAGGAAATCAAATCTAGAGCCCTTAACTTTTGAAAGTTACTATGTGATAACTTTGATTTGGTTACATGCCAGGCTCCATAAATATAAGTATAAATTATCTCCACAAAGGAGAACTTCCTAAGCCAAGAACAGAAACAAAACTTGCTATTTTATCGTCACACCACCTGTGTGCTCAATCTCCATAGTTTGCTGTTTGTCCAATACGATCACCTCCTTATAACTTTGTATTTTGAGGAAGGGGATTATTTTGTTTTGTCTTCATTTTTTGTTATTAACAGGCTTAATTCACTTTATTTTTCTTATCTAAAATCACGTGGTGGCCCCAGCTGGAGTCTGGGTCTTCTGCTCAGAAACTCTGGTGTGGGTCTTTACAAGACAGACAGTGAATTCCTGCCAGGGAGACTCGGTGAACGGTCTCTGTCCAGAGGTCAGGGTGAGACAGCTGTGGGTCTCAGAGACAGCATCGAAGGTGGCCTTGGCGAAGGCGCCCAGGGTGGCGGTGCAGCCCCTGGCTGAGGTGTAGCGGTCGTCGATACCAACCATCAGCAGCAGCTTCTTGGGCACAGGGGCTGGGAGGGGCATTGTTAAAACCACTTTAATAAGCAGTAGTTGTTTCCTGTAAATAATACCCGTTCATTATAAGAAAATTAGAAAGTACTGCTGGGGACCTGGCCAACCAACCCAGGCATGTGCCCTGACTGGGAATGGAACTATGATCCTTTGGTTTGCAGGCCCACCCTCAATCCACTGAGCCCCTCCAGCCAGGTTCAACAATGTTTATTGTTACTTTTAGAATCTGTAAAGGAAGCAGTTAAGGTGGATAGAGTTAATCATCCACATTATTACACAGAGATAACTAATAATAATTTTGAGGTGTGTCTTCTTCAAGATTGTTTTCCCTATGCTTATAACTTTAAATAAATAAGTAGAGACAACTTTGATGGGGTCAAATGCCTCTTGCCACTGTTCCCAAGTACCAAGTGGGGAAAAGGTGGGCCTCTGTAGGTAGCCTTTAGCACAGAAGCAACTCTGGCAGTCTTGCATTAGTAAAGGAAACTGGTTTATTCTTACATCCGTTAATTCAATAAACATCTGTGGCGCTCCTTCCAGTGTGTGCCGGGCACTTTGCAGATGCTGAGAAAAACCAAACAAGAGCTTACTATCTTCTTGCATTGTGATGGAATCATACATCCAGCCAGTGAGGATTCTCTAACAGGAGGTGTCTTTGAATGCCTCTAGCCTCTGTAACAACAGAGCTTGCTTAGATAGCATCCCAGCTTAGAGACTTCTACCCAGTGTGTTGCAGATCTGTGTGTTTACAATGTTGGACACCACTTTACTACAAGTGGCTCAATTTTGAAGTGATAGTTCATCTCAAATACCTAATCTCAGTGCAGTCATATAATTTTTTTTAAATGTTGAAAATATCATCTCTTGTTTTCTTGGATTCTTGGATATCAGTGTAATATAAAAGTCTTTGGTTAAAAATACTAATGTGACATCATAAAATTTTCAGTCTATCTCAATAAAAGGCCAACACCCCCCAAATAGTAACATTCTTTTGGTGTTCCCTTAGGACAGGCCTTTTTTAAAAGATGGCTTCTGAGTCATGCTCCCAAGTCCCCAATCTACTTGGGCTCCTTAGGCCTAATGAAAGCGAAGTAAGCTAATATCTAACTCTCCTCAGTAATTGCTGGTAGGATACTAAAGTAGAAAAAAGAACAAATGCTGCCAGATGGAATTTTTCTTCATTTCTGCAATGCTAGTTTTCCCAAAGCCAAAAATGGTTCCATCCAGTCTCACTCAAAAGCCATCATTTGCTCCGAACCCCGTGGCGGTCTACAGTGTCAGCTCTGGCTACCTGCCCGCTTACAGCAGGGCTCGGTGGAGACAGTTTGTGGGAGAACCTTATCTGTATGGTTCTTCAAGGAAAGATTCGGTTTTCCTCCAGGAAAAGTCCTTTAAATTGGGGAAATTGCTGATACATCTATTTTCATATTCCTGTTAATTGTGTCAGTATAAGCTACTGAAACTCATAATTTGAAGATACTTGAAATAATTAAAACCACTGACCTCCACTGATCAGTGTTTAATGTAAAATGAAGTCAATGATATGCACACTCCCACGGGAGTGGCTAAAATTGAAGACTGCAGGCACTGGTGTTGAGGGTGTGGAGTAACTGGGATTCGTGTACACTGCTGGTGCGAATATAAAGTGGTGTAACCACTTCAGAACACAGTTTGGCAGTTTTTTTAAAGTTAAGCATATATCTACCATATG
This sequence comes from Macrotus californicus, assembly GCA_007922815.1. Classification (NCBI taxonomy): domain Eukaryota; kingdom Metazoa; phylum Chordata; class Mammalia; order Chiroptera; family Phyllostomidae; genus Macrotus; species Macrotus californicus. The sequence continues at coordinate 13,415 of VMDR010007301.1, read as the reverse complement.
ATTCGCCATTCTGTTTCTAGGTATTGTGATGTTAAGAAAGCACATGGCCAAGGGAAATGAAAGCATATGCCCACACAAAGATGTGTACATAAATGTTTATAACAGCCTTATTTGTCATAGTCAAATACTGAAAACAGCCTAAATGCCCATCCACAGGTGAATAAACTGTAAGGTATCCATACAATGGAATGCTACTCAGCTCTATGCTGACCAGCTAGGACATGGATAAATTTCAGAATAATTATAATGAGTGAAAGAAACCGTATAAACAAACAGTACTTGCTCACTGCTCCTGTTTACATGAAATTCTAGAAAATGCAAACTGATATACAGTGACAGAAAGTGGATCTGTGGTTGCCTGGGGACAGGGGTGGAAGAGTCACAAAGGGACACAGGAAACCTGGGTGTGATGGACGTGTAGTGTCTTGATTGTTGTAATCGTTTCCCAGTTGTATCTATGTCAAAGCATATAAAGATATACATGTTGAACATGTGCGTTTTGTTGTATATCAGTTATATCTTAACAAAGCTATTAAAGTTTTCTAAAAAGGAAAACACACTAACCTTCTACATGCTTCTGTCCAGAGCGTAGCTTCCATTGACAGGACTTTGAACAGTGTCCATCTTGCCGTGGAGGCAATGCAGAAGACTGTGGATGGACACAAGAGAGCCATGGAGTTACTGCAGAGTGATATGGTACGGAGATCTACAAACGCTGCAGAAAGTCATCATATTCCTGCCTACCTTTTCTGTGTAATACTTGTGATGTGCACTTTCCGTCTGTCTAAGCAGACCCTACTATGTAACTTTCTAAAAGATACGATCAGCAATGGTTTTTTGTTTGTTTGTTTTTTTGTAAGATCTTATTTCTTTTTAGAGAAGGGAAGGGAGGGAGGGAAACATCATTGTTGGTTACCTCTTACGCGCCCTCTGCTGGGGACCTGGCTAACCAGCCCAGGCATGTGCCCTGACTGGGAATGGAACTATGATCCTTTGGTTTGCAGGCCCACCCTCAATCCACTGAGCCCCTCCAGCCAGGTTCAACAATGTTTATTGTTACTTTTAGAATCTGTAAAGGAAGCAGTTAAGGTGGATAGAGTTAAGAGCTGAATCTTTTGCAAATGACCTGGAGGAGATACAGAAATGAGACACCTAGGAATGGAGTGGGTAGGAAGACAAATGGAAAAGAAGGAAAGGAAAGTGGGAGTTGTCCCCGTTGTTTATTTGCTATAGAACAAATGACCCCACAACTTAGTAGCTTAAAACAATGCATGCATTTCTCACTCTTCTGTGGTCCAGAATTTGGCAGGGCTCTTAGCCTAGGGAATGATGAGAAGCCAAGTGAAGGGGGCTCTGGAGGGTGAAAGATCATCTTGGCCAAGCTTCCAGTTGAATACGGCCATATGTGTGACCTCAGCCTACACCATGTGAAACAGAACACCCCCAACCCCGCTGAGCCTCGTCAAGCCACCGAATCCTGAGAAATAATAAATTACTGTTGTTTTAAGTCACAAAGTGTGGGACAGTTTGTTATGCAGTAGCAGATAACTGAGACAGAAACAAACCCCTGCAGTGCCCAGGGGTTGTTTTCAAATGTCTCTCAATGCTGTGCAGAGTAAGCTGTCTGCAGTCATTCAGAGCCCTGAATTCATCTCCTCGGGTACTCGGCTCCATTCAGGATTGATGGAGGGGTGAAAAGGACAGCACAGCCTCTGCTGTCCTGCTGGGGAGATGAGTTATATATACTTGAAATTGGGACTATTCAGGGTGTACAAAAGTTCCCTAGTTTCTCCACTCATTCCTAGATCTCCCTCCATGTTGATTCATCAGTGGATGCCCCTGTGAGAAGCTAGACTGTTCTGGTACCATCCCAGAGGGTTAAGTGGACTTGGTAATTATTGCCTATACTAACCTACATTCCTGTTAACAGAATCAGCGCTCCTTGGAGACCAGGGGAAGCAACCACATTATTCCATCACCTTCAGCTCCATCAGAACTTGACAATAAAACCCACAGTGAGAATTTGAAACAGGTACTTTTTGTCTCTGGCTTATGTCCCTGTGGTCACGATGGACTGGCAGCAGCCTGGAGTTTATGCCTCGTGTCCTGTGCCTCAGCAGGCATCTTGTGCACATGTTCGCCTGCCTGAGCTGAGCAGAGTGATACATAAGATGCTGTCTTAGGGATCCAAGATGCTGTCCTGTCTCTTGTTTGGCAGTCTGCCCTTTTCCCTGCATGTTGCTCAGTGGAGTAAATTTCTTTTCACATCTTGAAAGACAGAATGCCCAGAGTATCTTGAAATTCTTTATGAAAAATAGCAATCTGGGCAAGTTAAAGATGGGTGGATAGCAGATTAATTCAGAGTGCTGGCTATTTTGAGCCACAGTAAATTCTAAAATGTTAGAAAGCATATCCTAGAAAATCAGGATTCCCTAAAGACTAAAGACAAGGAGGAAAAAGGAGATTGAGTTCAAATCACATTGAAGAGAATAAAAGAATCTTCACGAAGAAGAATTCCTGTCCTGAGTGTAATGCCCTTTAAAACCTATAGTCATCATTTCTATTTAAGTAGTCATCAGTAAGTAAAGGGTGCCAATAAAAATAATTGAATCCTGTACTAAATAATGCACTACTTGTTATGGTTTTGCTACATGAGCCAATTCAGTAATTGGTATTGTTCCTAAGGTAGTTTTGTTCTGACAAATTAGGTTAATGGACGTTTCAGTTAATAACCCAGCAAGCTTTCTTAGCCAGCAGGTGAGGTAAACATTGGGAAATCAATTCCCAAGCTCTCAGCTTCCTGGGACCAGACAGTGAATCATGTAGGTAGTCCTCTTCCCTCGTCACCTCCCCCTCCCCCGCCCAGTCTAGCTGAGGACAAACAATTCCAGAGGGAGTAAACTGGGAGCGATGTAAAGAGAGGGACAAAGCAGAGACAGATGATCAATGGTCTAAACCCAGAACAGGAGTTTACTTCAGTGACCGGACATTAATGGTTGTTCAGTGCTGCTGGCCTGCCTGTCTAGCACACATCTTTAGCTGGGTTGTACAATTTGATTTATTTCCACTCCAGGATATCCTGTACCTTCGCAACTCTTTAGAGGAGGTAAACAGTGCCCTAGTGGGGTACCAGAGACAGAATGATCTTAAACTCGAGGGGATGAATGAGACAGTCAGTAATCTTACCCAGAGAGTCAACTTGGTAGAAAGAGACCTGGTTGCTATGAGCAAGGTAGAGAAGCAAGCAAACCTGTCCTTCAGCATGGTAAGCCTTTTCAGATCTTCTTTGATGTGTTCTGTGTTTCACAGAGTCTTTTGTCTGTGCATGGATGACATTCCACCACCTTTTTGAACAGTCTTCTGGCGTATTTGAGAGGCTGCCGATTACATTGTACTCAACCCTTGTCTCCTCTGACCCTTACACTAGCTCTGTGATATGAATGGCGCAGGCAGTGTTGTTCCTGATTTGGAAGGGAGACGCACAGAGGTTCAGTTGCTTGCCCAGGCCTCACCGCAAGTCGTTGGCAGACATGGCGAGCCTGCTCTTATGTTACCAGTGGCCCATCTGGTAGGGAAGCTCTGGTACATATTTCCAAGTGAGGTCTTGTTGATTTTTTCTAAGTTATTAAGGATGAGAACAATGACAATAACTAAAGAATCTTTTGCCATTTCATTAAGGTGGAACTTGGCTTTCCGATTTGTCGTGCTTTGTCTGCATATTAAGGGGATACTTTTGCATATAAAGTCAGGAAAGCCATTTAAAACAAATCAGATCTGACCAGCTCCTCAACTTAAGAGATCATTGAGTCCAGCCTCTCATTTTATATCTGAGGAAAGTTAATGACTCTGAGTCACCAATGCTGGCAGATTGTGTGGTTTACTGGTTTTCATATTATTATATGTTTCTTTAATCATCTCTCTCATATACCTTGTGCTGGGAATTAATTTCTAGAGAGAGAGGGAGGGAGGGAGGGAGTAAGAGGGAGAGAAACAGCAGTGTGAGAGACAAACATCAGTCAGTTCCCTTGCCCACATGCCCCGACCAGGGACCAAATCCGCAACCTCCGCACATGCCCTGACCTGGAATTGAACTGGTGATGACACCCACGCAAGCAAGCCACCCTGCTCAGGGCTGGATTGTTTTTTAATAGTTGCAAGCCTCATCCTTAAAGATTTCAAACAGCGCCCTGGCTGGTGCTCAGTAGATTGAGCGCTGGCCTGAGAATCGAAAGGTCACTAGTACGATTTCCACTCAGGTCACATGCCTGGGTTGCGGGCCAGGTCCTCAGTTGGGGGCGTGTGAGAGGCAGCCGATCAATGTACCTCTCGCATGTTTTACTCCTTCTCTTTCTCACCCTCTTCCCCTCTCTCTAAAAGTAAATAAAATTTTTTTTTAAAAAAGATTTTATACAGCAAAGACAGGCATATATGAAGAAATGGAAACAAGATACAGGAAATTATACTGTAAATTCAAGTAACCACCAAAGCTGGAAGCAAGCCCACAAGCAAAGTCGAACTCTGGCACATAGAAAGCAGTGTTTGAACTGGCTCTGCCACAGTGGAGCCTTGGCAAGCTGCCTTGACTTGGCTTTGAGGGTGGAGTAAGACCTGTTCCCTTACTGCTGTCCTGGGGTGTGTAGACTAGAAAGCTGAGAAGATTAAAGGAGCCTTACTTTAAAAACCCCTTTTGAACTCTGCTAAACTAAGCAGGGGCCAGGAACTTTAGATGATTTGATGAGTGTTAGGGCTCAGAGGTTTTCAAGGCTCATTGTGAAAACCTACCATTCCAAACTTCCCCTACTGCCCTCTCCTTCCCACTTCATTTTTCTCCAGAAGAGGAAACTGTTCATAGTATCATCCGTCTTACTGTTTCTTCCAATAGTCTCATACCCAGCGTGGTTCTAAGTTAAAGTTCTCTCTCTTTTTATACTTCCGAGTTTTAAAGTTTGTGAATGAAACAACTAGACTAAGCACCATTTCACCTTTGTATCTTAGTGGACTTTCTCCCTCTCTTTTCTCATTCTCCTTCTGGTATTTCTGTTGAAAGTGTCCTAAGATCTTTTAAATAAGTTTGACCAAATGGCTTAAAAAGTGCCAGGTGTTATTTAAGTTTTAATGTTTGCCTTTTATCCTCTCTTGTTCTTTTTTACCCTTCAAGATACATGACAGAGCTGCCACTCCAAAGAGAGAGTCTTTGCACCAGGAGACCAGCAGAACAGATACAGTAAAAACCCGAAGTATGCAGGTAAATAACAGGAAGCTTACTGTGAAGTAAAGATAAATGCTTCAGCATCCTTGTGCTTTTTGAACTACTGCTTCTTTCTCAAAAGGAGCACTGTGGTCTCATTTGCTAAAACTTCAAGACAAAGTAACTAGTAAATTAGTATATTGAATAAGTGAATATGTGATGAAGCACCTACCTGGTGCCCACACACTTTGGTGGAGCTGATGTGACCCCTATTCTGGTGGAGCTTTCAAAGTCCATCAGTCAGAAAATCATTAACACATGATTGAACATGTGATTAATCACGAGCTTGATAAATGCTAGAGAGGAAAAGCATAGAGTGTGATGAGGGCATTAGCGGAGATCAGGAAGGCTTCCCTAAGGAAATGACTTTTAGACTAAGACAGGAAGTTACGGTACTAATGATGGAGAACAGTGGCTTAGATAATCTAAAAATGGTGTCTAATCTAAAAATTGTTTTTAAATTTTAGCTTCAGAACTTACATAGTCCATTTAAGCCTCAGTCTGTTCCCTTCACCTAGTACCTTTCCCTTTTGTTGTTCATCCCAGACATATTATCAAGATAAGCAATCTGGAATATACTCTGATATCCCAGGAGAGAGAATTTGTTTGCAGCATTCTCTGCAATACTACAAGACCTGGGCCAAGTTAAAGGAAAACTCAGGAAGATGGTGGCTAAAGTACCATTTCAGATGCATATTACATTTGACAAATTCAGAGGATGTGAGGTTCAGAGAAGATGAACTTAGAAATGAACCCTAGTACAAGCAGTTTTCGTTATAATGCTTTCCATCTATATTTTTCTTCCTCACCAGTTTTGTAAAACCACATGTATTAAAATGTTAATGCTTTATATGCTAGGCTTCTGTTGTGTTTTCTAACTGCTACAAAGAAAATTTTTGTAGAAAAACCCCAGCTGCAAAATGACAAGAAAACTTTAAGAGCCAGATGTAAGTGTTGGACACAAAAAGTAACAGGTGGCTACTGTGGGAAAGTGGTAGTGATTTCAGTAACAGCTCGTTTTTAGTAAATATCAGATTAAAATACAGCTAATACATGTTTTTGCCCAAATTTCTTGGCTTTACTTTCAGACACTTCGTGTTTTTTAATTGTCAGCTCAGTGTATTAGTCCCTTGGTGCTGCCTAACCTAAGCTTCCTAACCAGATTTAATTTCTCCTTAGCATAAATTCTTCAAGCATTTAGGACCTAGTTTTATTGACATATGTCTATATATTAGCTCCTAAGTAAACCAAGAGTGATCTATTATACAGTAACTATTAGGGTAGAAATAAAGACAGGAGAGAAATAAGTATGTATTGAATAAAAGAAACATGTTATGAGTTGATATTCTAATTAAACGTAGGATCGAGACCTTCACCTTAGTCTAAGCAGTTAGAAACTGGCCTCATAGAAACCAGACTTCTCTCTTTCTATAATTAAATGTATTTTTATATGTCACTCTAGATCATTCTGGGGATGAGGCAGACTATCAAGTATAAATCTTTTTAAAAAGATATTAATAAGACTCAGAAGTATTACAGCTTCTTCATGTTCCTAGCAGTTCCTGTCACCAGTTGAATGAATCATCGCCATGGAGGGAGAGAAGGAAGATCAGGGGAATAATTGTGGTTTGGTTGTTTTGTTTTGTTTTTTAACGTGATAAGAGTATAAACTCTACCTAAAGTGGCCTAGTCACAAGGTGAAGTAAAATATTCAGGAAAATTATTTAGTTAGTGTGAAATTGTTCCTAGAAACCAATATCCTACTCATTTAGGAAATAGATGTCACAGAGGCACCTGGGCAAGGGTACATTTCCTTTACTGCTGACACAGGCATGCCGTACCCCATCAGCCAAATGTTCACAGTGAATCAGATCATCTATAGCATAATGTTTCCTTAATGGTCTAGGCTCAAATCCAGCTAGGCCCTCATCAACACTGAGTGCCGAAGATATCTCTGTTATCTGTTGATTCATTCCTTCATTGCCTGCACTTATACAGAACGTACTGGAGGTCAAGCACTACATGCTAAATAGGCTCTGGGAATATAATAAAGAATCAGACGAAGACTTACTTCCACCTAAACCTCTGTGATCTTTGTTTTGGGCAGAAAGAAGATAGTTCAGATTCTCAGGTATCCAAGCTAAGAGAAAAACTACAGCTGATCAGTGCTCTCGCCAACAAACCAGAGAGCAACAGGCCTCCAGAGACCACCCATGAAGGTGAGATATTCAGGGCTGGCTTCTGAATATTTCACGCAGGCTTGAGCAGCTTGCCTCCCACACGGAGTGGAAAGGTGTTCCAGCAGGACTGATCGAACTGAGTGAATGATGCCTCAGCGCACCAAGATGAAACTGATACACTTTGCTTTCATTTAGAAAAAGCCCATTTGGTACATGATTTGTACTCCAATCTATTAAGGGAAGAAGGGGTAATGTTTAGCTGGAAATAGACTTCTCCATGCTGTCTGCATCCAATTATAGGCAGAAAAACATCACTGTCGTAGCATGCATTAAACCAACTGAATGTTTACAGAAGTCTTTTCATTTCTTTAAGTGCATAAAATTTACTTAAAAATAAATATTAGTCCTTCTGAAAAACCACTAACAAATAATGATTGGATCACTGGGTTGGAAAGGCCCTTGGCTTTAGGTAGGGACATACCTAGTTAATATGGGCCAATATATCAACTTCCACTGGTTTAAGCTCTAGGAGGATGTAACCAAGGCATTGGACTGTGTTGGCTTTGACCCCTATCCCCCAGAAAAGTATTTTTTTTATTTTTGAGAAAGCAGGACAACCTCTTACTCTCTTTTGGGTGGAAGACAGACTGCAATGGGAGGCCGTGTCCTAACACTGCTGCACAGCTGTGTGGCAGCAGTCTCTTAACGCCAGCTGGTGGGGTGGCACCTACCCCCAGATCAGGCTTGAGCACAGTTCCTAGGATATCAGATATCCAATGCTATTCTCACTTGCTGCTTAAACTCTTAACATCTAAACATGTGTAATGCTTACTGGTACGATGAGATCTTCCAGTGAGATCGCAGCTTCAAACCTTAATGTCATAAAAGAGAGAGAGAGAGAGACTGACCAACTAACCTTAACGTTATATAATACTGATTTTTCTTCACTTATGCACAGAACGTACTAATCCATGCCTTTAACTTCATGCAGTCACTGTGCTACTTAATTCTCATTGCTTTTTTATTTTTCAATGGCAGTTGACATTCAGTGTCATTTTATATTCGTTTCAGGTGTACAGCATAATGGTTAGTCAACCATATAACTTACAAAGTGGTCCCCCCTCAGTATTTCAAGTGCCCAGCTGGCACCATACATGGCTATCACAGTGTTACTGACTACATTCCCCACACTGTACTTCGCATCCCCATGACTGTTTCATAACTTCCAGTCTGCACTGCTCAATCCCTCCACCTCTTTCACACAGCTCTCCCCTGGCAGCCATCACTTTGTTCTCTGTGTCTATGAGTCTGTTTCTGTTTCGTTTGTTCATTAGATTCCACACATAAGGGGAATAATGTGTGTCTTTTTGTCTGCCTGACTTATTTCACTTAGCATAATACCCTTTAAGTCAGCAATTTTCAACCTTTTTCATCTTACGGCAAACTAATTACTAAAATTCAGCAACATGCAAAAAAATACATTTTTTGCCAATCTGACAAAAATGGGTATAATTTTGATTGATTTACAAAAGGATAATAATAATTATCTACCCTTTTTGCTCCAAAGTGGCTTTTTAAAAAATCAGGTGCCTATACTTTTTTTTAATCTTTATTGTACTTTTTTCTGTTTCCATTTAGTCCCCTTATACTCTCTACCCCCAGCAGTCACCACACTGTTGTCCACATCCATGAGTCCTTTTTCCTTTTTTGCTCAGTCCCTCCACCCCCTAACTACTCCCTATACTTGTATATAAGGATTTCTAGTACCAAAAATTAACCAATCAAACACCACCTTGTTGTGTGACATGACCACTAAGGTGCAACTCTGTTATACGGCCTGTGTATTTATGGTTCAGACAGGACATGCACACTGCACGGCTATTGTTGTGTTGAGCGTTGTCATGTTTCTGCTTGACAGTCTAAGCAAAAAGAGGTCAGTGCCCCTGACCAAGTAGTCAGGTATTGCATGTTTTAAAAATTCTTTGACACACTGGTTGAAAATTACTGGTCTAGGTCCATTCATGCTGTCTCAAATGGTAACATTTTATTCTTTTTTATAGTCTTATAATATTCATATATATATATATATATAAATATTATATAGTAATATTATAGTAATATATATATATAGTAATATTCCTATATATATACACACACACCACAACTTTTGTATTCACTTGTCTATTGATGGGCACTTGGGTTGCTTTCATATCTTGGCTATCATTAATAACACTGCAGTGAACATAGGGGTGTGTATATCTTTTAGAATTAATATTCTGGGTTTCTTTGGATATATACCCAGAAGTGGAATTGCTGGGTCGTACGGCAGTTTTAATTTTTTGAGGAACCTCCATACTGCTTTCCACAGTGGCTGTACCAATTTACATCCCCACCAACAGTGCACAGGGGTCTCCTTTTCTCCACATCCTCGCCATACTTGTCATTCTGTTGATATGCTTATAGTAGCCATTCTGACCGGTATGAAGTGGTATCTTGTTGTGGTTTTCCTTTGCATTTATCTGATGATTAGTGACATTGAACATCTTTTCACATGTCTATTGGCCATGTGTATGTTCTCTTTGGAGAAGGGTTTATTCATGTCCTCTGCCTATTTTTTTAATTGGCTAGTTAGTGGGGGAGGGGAGTGGTTTGTTTGTTTTCTTGGTGTTAAGTTATGTAAGTTCTTTATAAATTTTGGATATTAACTCCTTATCAGATGTATCATTGGCAAATATCTTCATTCAGTAGGTTGTCTTTTCATTTTGCTGATGGTCTCCTTTGTCAGCAATTTCTCTTAAATTAAGTATATACACAATTGTCCTAAAAGGTGACCTTCAATAATGGTTTAATTTGGTGTCAGATTTGATAATACTAAAACCATATGTTTGTTACAGAGCAAGTACAGAGTGTCACATCAAAGCCATCAGCATTGCCAGAATTTCCACAGTCTCTTGGAGACCACATTGAGAAAGCTGCCCAGCTAAGACCTATCTCCCTACCAGGAATTTCTAGCATCAAAGGTAAGTTTTTATACTATGGAGTAATAAAGGAAATGTTCAATGTTACAACTTTTCAATTTTTTTCAATTGTAAGAAAAAAAATTATATCTAACATTGAGCAATTCCCATGGACCAATATTTGATATGCACTATATTGTATAATCCTTATTAATCTTGAGAACATAAATATTTGTGTATGATACCCATTTTACTGAGCAGGAAACTACCTAAGTCCACACAGCAAATAATTCGTTGAGGCAAATTCACACCAAGGCAGCCTGACACCAAAGTGCACACTCTTAACATGTACTGAGTTCTCTCTCTACCAAGTGCACAGCACGTTTTACAAACGTCGCCTTCCATACACACACAGTGAAACACTTGATGGCTGGCATTGAGGACAAGCATCCCACCTGCTTTTCTGGCTTTCAAGGAGCCCTTTAGACTTGTTTAGCGCCTTGCTGGGCTGTCTTAAGAGTAAAAGTAGGGCCTTATTCAGAAGCTTGTCTACAAAATTCCTTGATGGACTAGACCTTACGTTGCAGCTGTTCCCACATCCCACTCCCCCACCCCTACCCCCACTTCAGACCAGTCCTATTCTTCCTAAGGACCAAACAGCAGGAGGCCTATTGAATCTAAGTGTGAAGTTGAATACATGAAGAAAGGAAAGGAATTTAGGAAGATTTTTAAAGAAACATAAGCCTCATTGATTGTCTTCTGGTATTAGAGACCAAAGCTACTAAGTCATTCAGTAGGGACACAGTCAAGTCCTTTTTAAATGTTGTATAAATAATCAGCCTTCTTGAGTGTTCATTATGGCATCCTTGAGAAAATACCAGAAGAAACGATTGATAGAAATTTTGCAATCCTATTGGCTCAAGTAATACCTTAGACATAAAAAAGAAGATACAGATCAACTGGTAGTATTGCTTTATCTCTCCTAAGTGGAATAAAGAAAGAGAAGGAGCATACGCACCAACACTAGATGCAGTATATACAGTAGATACAGCTTTAAGAGATGTGCAGGGCGGGGAAAAGTGGGTTTTTAGTTGTGAGTGTGCAGAACACAGTTTGCTCTTGTGTTGTTATTTATAGTGATTCTAGAACACTTTTATTTCCTCGTTAAAAAACCCTGTACCCATTAGTCATTCCCTATTCTTCTTCCCCCAGCCCCTGGCAACCACTCATCTCCCAACCACTGTCTCTTTGGATTTGCCTGTTCTGTGTATTTCAGATCAATGGAATCATACAGCATATGACCTTCTATAGCCTCTTTCAATATGTTCCTTTGGTGTAGCGTAAGGTTGTCAAAGTCCACCCACATAATAGAATGTAACAGTATTTTATTCTTTTTTATGACTGAATAATATTTCATCACATGGATACGTTTTGTGTATCCATCAATTGAGGGACATCAGGGTTGTCTACTTTTTGGCTATAACAAATGATGCAGCTATGAACATTTGTGCACAAGTTTTTGTGTAGACATGTTTTCATTTCTCCTTAGTATAGAAATGTAATTGCTGGGTCATGTGTAACTCTGTTTAACTGACAATGTGCCAGTCTGTTTTACAAGCTCAACTCCTATCAGTTAGCACTCTAAGCCTCTGCAGTCCTTTTCACCCCTTCAACATGAAAATAAAATCTGAAAAGATCTGAAAGGAAGCCCTGGACAGAGAGAAAGCCAGTCTCCTTACCCTCCTGTGGTTCCCTATCACTGCTTCTATTTTGGGAGGGTAGTGCCGTACAGTATCACTCTCATTCCTGAAGGATCAAGAATTAACTGTTTTGATTTAGTGATATCCTAAACTTTACCTTTTGGAACCAGAGTTTGGAAAATAGCTTTCTTTTCAGTGCTTTAAATTCAGCTGAGGCTACTTTATAAGCTGTTAACTAAATTTAGCTGTATGTATAGACATAAACACTTTTTACAATTTTTTTAAACAGATCTTCAGGATTTTTTCCACAAGACTGGCCAGAACATGGATGGGAAGCTGACCTACCAGGAAATTTGGAACTCCTTAGGTTCTGCTGTGCCAGCACCGGAGAGTTTGAGAGAGTTCGATGCTGACGGAGATGGAAGATACTCGTTCCTAGAGCTAAGAGCAGCTTTAGGTGTCTAACCTCACTGGGCACCTTTCAAATGGGTATACACACCCTGGGCTACCTAATATCTACTCACAACCCTTCTATTTACCTGTCAGCCCTCCAGTCCTCCAAACTGCTGTAGGAGACACATTGCCACCTTTTAACTTGTTGGAAAAAGCTATATAAATGTTATTTTTTTAAAAAAGATCATTTTACTTATGATCTCAGAAATGTATGATCTCCTGAAACCAGTAAGATCTTAATTCTAAAATGGCCAGAATAAAAGTCAAGCCCTCTTTCTTTCTCTTTCCTTTTTTTTGTAAGGGAAGGAGATCTTATCTTTTAGAACTGGAAAATGTGTATATAGTGAGAATAAGCCACCTTTTATATTTCACATAAATTTGCCTTAAATTAGCTGCACTTTACACAGGGTCAGAAAATGTCTTTTCTTTAAAAGATAGACTTTTTCTGTTTGTAAATATTTAAAATGGAAGAAAGAATTCTGCATATTTTATGAGAAGTAGGAGGAATGGTTCAAAACAAGATGTGGACAAGATGACTTGTTAGTAAAAATTGCTAATCTGCTCTGGTAGCGGCTAAAACAAGGTCCATGTCTCCCTCCTCCAGGCATCTCCTTTAGGTGCTGCCATGGGGTTTGGTCTGGTGGCTGGAGGAGTATATTTAGAGAGTGGATACTGTGGGGACAGTGTAGACTCCAGGCTCAGGAAAGTAAGATCTGGCTCTTTGTTTCTGTCCCCTTAGCTAATCCCAACCTGTGAACCAGAGAAGTTTTGTTGGGGATTTTTCTCATTTTCAATCCTATTTCAGGGTTTATGAGCATAAAAGTTATCCAGTGGCTAGCTACATTTCCTCCCTGAGTGAGCTAGATTATCTTCCCCC
>VMDR010007300.1:0-41250 GCA_007922815.1 Macrotus californicus | reverse complement strand
TGTTTCTTCCTTCTGGGCCTTGTGCCTTCCACCAGTTCTTCTCGGTCCTCTGGAGACAGGAGGTGGTACCTCATTCCACCTGTAGAAAAATACATGGTAATGCTTTAAGAACTTCAGGCACTTGAATGCTTGGGGGTAGAAAAACACCCACACACAACAGTGCTTTTCTTTGTGCAAGCTGTTTTTTCCATCATCCCTTTACTGCATTTAAGGAAAGAGTGAGTGAGAAGAGGCAGGAGGGTCTGAGTTCTAACCAATTCATTATTCTCAGCCATTACCATTATGCTGATTGCCCACTGACTTACTACCTACCAGTGAGTTATCTGGCTCTTCAAGCAATAGCTGCCAAAATAACAATTACTGAAATTCAGATCTCCTAACCCCGTGGTTCTCAATCTTAAATGTATATTAGAAATCATGTAGGAAATCTTTGAAGCCAAGCCTGGGCCATACCACAGGCTAATTAGATAAAATTCCTGGGGGTAGGGCCTCGGCACTAGTATTGCCACTTAAAATGTGGTGCAAAGACCGGCATCTTTTGCATCTGGGAGTTTGTTAGAATTGAATTCCAGAACTTACCCTAAACCTACTGAATCAGAATCTACATTTTAAACAAATTACCAAAGTAATTCAGATGCACATAAAACTCTGAGAAGTACTGCCTTAGATGATTCTAAAATGCAGTGAGGATTCAGAACTCTTGTAATCTAACATGCTCCCTTAGGATTTTGTCAAGAGCCACTTAACAATTAAAAACTTCAAGTTGTCATTTTAGATCACTGTGGAAGGTACATGTTCAAGAAATGGCGTTAGACAATGATATGGAGAACAAATTTGCCCCTGCACCTCGTGTTTACTCTAAAGTAAATTTAAAACCAATAGAATATTTGAATATGCAAAAAATCTCACAAATATACTAAAAAATAGTAAATTTTTTATACTTAAAAAAATTAGGCCCAGAATGGGGAAGCCTAAGAAAAGACAAACAAAAACAAGACAAACCTCACAGGAGACATGAAAAAAAATTCAGACTTAACTACATAAGATTTCAAGTTAAATTACAGCGTGGCAAAAAAAAATCAAAAGACAATGGCAAACTAGGACATCTATAAATTATGTAAAACACAAATATAAAAAGATACCCTATTAATGAATAAGATTAAGACCAGCAACAGAAAACAAGATTCAGTATTTGAACACAGTTCACAGAAAATGAACTGCCTATCTTCAACAGATGAAAAGATGTTCAAGTTAGAGAAATACAAATTAAAATCGTATTTCTTCACTTATCAGTTTGGCCAAGACCCAACCATCTAGAACACGGGAAGTGTAGGGAAGCAGTACCCTGTCCATTGCTGGTAGGGATGTGGGTGGATACAAACTATTGGGGGCAGTACAGTGTGACCCACAAAAATCACAAATGCACACACCCTTGAGCCAGTAATTCCCCTTTCTAGGAGTCTATCAACCTGAAGTTCACTGTCAGGGAAATGGTTAAAAATTATGGTATACCCATGCAATGGACTGTTATTGTGGCTGTTAGGAAGAATGAGGAAGCGTGAAGATGTAGGCATGAATGGTGTCCAGGAAACAATGTGGCCTGCAAAAGAGTAGGATGTAGAAGAGTATACAGTGTGATACCATTTGTGCTTAAAAATTTATATTTTATGCATATATATACTTACTCATATATTTAATTTATACAAGCCTATGTAAGTAAATGACTGTGTATGCGCAGGCTCAAGATCACCTTTGGAAGGACATGAAATGGTAATGGTAACCTCCATACCAAGGGGCTGAGGGGGCAGGGGGCAAGGCTATCAGAGAGACCTACTTTATACACCTTTTTATACTTTTTAACATGTATATGATGTGCAGTATTATTGATCCAAAAAATAAAATAAGGTAAACAGTTTCCAACGCAGGCAAAACACTGCTGTTCAAACACTGAGGTTGTGTTGGGCCGTTATAATTGGGAGAAGACAGGTGTAGACAGGAGTTTGTGAGTGGATACAAATCAGTATCAGTATTTGGCATTTCCTTCCATTTCAGAGTTTGAGTGGAAGCTCTTGGCATTAGAACAGCTGGAAATCTCGGGGGCTCTGGGCATGCTAGAGGTCGGGGTCTACAATCTTTTCCTGTAAAGGTCCAGAGAGTAAATATTTTAGGCTCTGCAGGTCACATACGGTTTCTGTCTCATATCCTTCACTTGTTCTTTACAAGCTCTTCTCAAATGTGAAAACCACTCTTAGGCTCAAGACTGGGTTTAGTCTATGGAGTGTAGTTTGCTGACCTCATTGCCACCCCTTCTGCTCTAAGACAGTGGTTCTTAAAGTGTGTTTCCCTGGAAACTTGTTAGAAATCCAATTATTGAACACTACCCCAGACCTTCCAAATCAGAAACACTGGAGTTTGAGAGTCACTGCTCTCGGAGGGCTCCTCCACACAGGTCACAGGCACACTTTGAAATCTACGGACACAATCTCCCAACAAGATAAGACAGGTAGTGGGGAAAGAGAGAGGGAATAGGCCACTGGACAAAGTGGCTGACTGGCCAACTGTGTTGATCCCTGAAGGGAGCATGAACTTGGGCTCCTTCATTGACGGGCCATTCTCTCCAAGGACAGGGATGGGGACAAGCACTCTGGCCCTTTCCCCAGGAACGTCTTGCTCCTTAGGCCTGCTCCTTTGGGAGGGGTCCCTGTGAGAGTCTGGTCTTGTCACTTGCAAATTCTGAGTTAACAACTTGGTCTGGCCCTTTGTGGTGGCTGTGTGTTCTTCATTTTTATAACTGATTTTCTTTTAGTTTAGTTTTAGTCTATTTTCTGTTTTCCTCCCAGTCTCAAAGGCAGCACTAAGTCAGGTGGCAGTAAGGTAACTGATGATCTGAAGATGGGAGACTGGAGGCCTTCCTTCCCTTGGGTAGCTCTGCCCAGGCCCGGAAGTCTGAAAGAGTCTCTGCTGCTTGTGCTAAGTCAAGAAATTTTAGGACTCACTGTTCTTCTTTTTAAAAAATTAATTTATTTATTTTTAGAGAGAAGGGAAGGGAGAGAGAAAGAGAGGGAGAGAAACATCAATGTGTGGTCGCCTCTCACAGGCCCCTAACTGGGGAGGGACCTGGCCCGCAACCTAGGCATGTGCCCTGACTGGGAACTGAACTGGTGACTCTTTGGTTCGCAGGCTGACACTCAATCCACTGAGCCACACCAGCCAGGGTAGAACTCACTGTTCTTTATTAAAATAAATAAGTAAGTAAGTAAGTAAGTAATAAACAACAAGATCTCAAGAGTTGAATCTCCACACTCGGATGGATTTCTAGAATGGACCTGCTACCCTTTTTCCAAATCAGTTCAGAACCCACATAAGAACTAAATACTGTACTTGACTGAGAGTGGCTAGGTGTCTTCAACAGCTCACTAAGAACTAAATACTGTACTTGACTGAGAGTGGCTAGGCGTCTTCAACAGCTCGCACCATGTATGAAAAAAGGTGCAGCTCTCTGCCCAATGGAATGTAAGGCCAGGGATATAACACACAATTTGGGAAGGAGGCATGGTGAAAATCCCAGTATTAACATGTATGAAATCCAAAGATGAAAAGCCCTAATATAAAAACATCTACTTCATCCAAATTTCCTTTCATCTCTCTGCATTTAGGAGACTAGAGGCCACCTATGTTCTACTTCTTGTAATGACGCACCTTGGTTTTCAAGACACCAGCCTTTGGTTGTAGTAGCTCGGTGAATTCTTCTCTCCTCCTCCAGCTCTTACATGCAGAAACTAACAACGTTATGTCCTCGAGTCACACCCTTTTTCTCTTTTCCCCTTGACACCTTAACTGGATTCAAATATCCAAGTCTTTAAAAAATTTTTTTTATTTAATAGGAAGGTGTTATACCATACATTGCTTATGTTTTATGCTTTTGTCACTTATAAAAATTTTCCATATTATTCATCTACAATATTTTTTGCTAAGTATAAAGCATTCCATTATATGGTTATATAATATTTTTCCAGTCTGGGTGGCAACTTACCTAAAACCACAAGAATATTATTAAGTAATAGCTATATGATGAGTCTACGGGAAATTTTTCTTCCAAATTAAGGGAAGGGAAGTGATACCATCTAATAATTAGGATACTCAAACTTCTTACCACTCTTGAGAAGGATGCGTTAGGCAGGAGTGAAAGTGCTCATTTCTCTTTTATTTCCATAGCTTTGTGCCTGATACTAGCTATACCTTAAGTAAAATGTTTAGATGAGGTACTGATAACAAGGTAAGGTTCAAGATAGGTTCCAGCTACCTTCTAGAAGAGGCTTTCTTGCTCATCACACACAGGCATACTTCAGAGGTACTGCAGGTTCAGGGGCAGACCACTGCCATAAAGCAGGTATTGCAATAAGGCCAGTCATGATCTTTTCGCTGGTGGAGGGTCTTGCCGTCAATTTGTATAAGGTGCAACATCCATGAAGCACAATCAGAAAAGTGAAGCCAGGCAAAACATGGTATGCCTGTCTTGACTGAAATCTATACTGCTGTCTCATTTGTAAGACACTGTCCGTGCGGTTTTTGGTTTGATTAGGAAGAGTAGGAATTCAAGAAGAACCTGGGAGGAGCATCCCTAACTCAGCAGATCAGTCATTACACAACATATTTTGTGCCTGTTTAAAGAGCGAGCTGAATTTCCACTGATAGTAGTATGGCAGGTTATGCTTTCAGAAATACTTTCTTACTACAAAATAACTAGAATGCTGGAAAGAATAAAACATATGTTCTTTTAAATGCATAGCTAAGGTCAAAGGGCCAGAAATGAAGAAGGAACTAAACACCGGAATGGTAAGAGATGCTGGAGCTACTCTGAGGGCTTTTAATACTGGAACCCCAGACACCGATTTTATTGGCTGTGTAAGGGACAGGAGATAAGGTGTTGGAATTGAGATTTCTGCCTAAAGCCAGACGACTTGGACAGGCTATACTTTTAATGACAAGAGAGGCTGAGAAAAAAAATCTGCCTGATGGCAAAGGGCAAAATAGTCATTTGACTTTTTAAATTTCAGTTCCAGGTGACGGTAAAGTATCCCCCCTTTGAGAATTTATAATAACAGCCCTACTCTCCTGCAGGTTTGAGGTTTGAGGTTTGAGTTTCCCCTCCTCTAAGTCTAGAAAATCATAAACTAAGAAAAGTTCAAAGTAGTCCTGGATTGTTGGGCCCCGGGTACTTGGCAAAAGCAAATACTTTTCTCCTCTTGAGGAGAAGAGGGAAGGCCTGCAGGAATACAATCCAGGCCTCCCAATATTCCTGGCAATTAAGATCAATCAAATATAAACTCATAATCTAAAATTATAAAACATAAGGGATTAAGCCACCAGAAATAAACCAACAGAGCTAACAAATAGCAGCATTTGATCTTTAAAGACTTTAGATATTGGTATTATTACATATAGGATGTAAAATAACTATATGACACACATGTAAAGATATCAAACTATAATGTTGTACCCAGTTACCGGAGAAAATATTTACAGAGACTGACATCTGAGGATCCCCAATTAGAAAATTTTCTGGCTTCACTGATTACCCTACAGTTATCCATGAACTGAGAAGTCCACTCACATATACAGAACTTATCCTATCAGTTTCATAATAGCTCTCTCTTGTAAATATAATTCACAATGAAACCGAACATTTAAGAAAAGCTTCCAAGAACAACAAAAACAAAAAAATTCAAAGGCAATATAATGCAGACAAGATAAGAAAAATCAAAGGCACTATAACACTACTTCAGAATATTTACGGACATGAAATAAGAACGAGAGAACAAGTAAAAGTTCACAGAAATAAGAAACAACTGAAAGAAGCGTGCTGAAAGAAAAACCAAGGCCGTCTGTCAGAGGGCAGAGTGAAGAGGTGGAGGTGAATGAGAAGGGAGACTCAACCGCTGAAGAATCACAGTGCCAATAGTAGAAACATGAGAGATCTGTGGCCGAAAAGATAGGGAATCCCCAACATGATAACTGAAAAAAATAAAATGCACACCAGGAGACATTATTGTGAAATTTCAAAACATCAGGGATTAAAAAAAAGAAAAGATTTTATATGTTTACAAAGAGGAATAAAACAACAGAGGGTCAGACTGGCATCAGATTTCTCAAAAGTAACACTGGAAGCTAGTAAATAATGGAGAAATGCCTTCAAAATTCTAACTGAAAGTGATTTTCAACATAATTCTATAACCAGTTTATTCCTCAACCTTATTGTAAAATAAGATACGGGATTTGTCAAGTTTCCAAACAGTTACTGATAGTGCACTCTTCCACAGGGACCTCTGGGGACACGTCCCCCAGACAGAATCAGGAGAGGGGAGGAGCAGGGTCTAGGGGAGGAGTGAACGGGCATCCCAGGGTGACAGGGAGGGAGGCCCAAGGACGAAAACCGCGCTTAGGCCTGGAGAGCAAACAGTCCCTGCTGGAATAGGCAGAAGGAAGGCTCTATGAAGGACATTTCCAAGAAATAAAATAAAAGCAAATTTTTATTTAGTTGTACAGTTTTATCAAGTGGCGTTTTACAGAGGGGTTGCGACTTAGCCTACAAGTCAAGAAAAATGAAGTAAATGGAAAAAAATGTGACAATTATTAGCTCCAGGCTAAAAAAAAAAGAGGCTGTTTAAGAAAGAAAATGTGATTACAGTACACTGTTTGGCTAAATAAAGTAAAAAAGGGAATGCTAGAAACCAAGTGCATGAAAGCTATCGCACACAAAAGGAGACAAAGCAGAAATAACACGCATGTATTTTTTACCTTCTGTCACACACATCCCTCCAAAATAAGGGCTGGGGCTAAGTCCCCTTCAGGTAGACAGCTCAGAACCCCAATGGATTAATTATCTGGAAGAGCAAACAAAGTCTTGAGTGCTTCTCCCTGGCGACTGAGTCTGACTCATTCTAAAGGGGTTCTGAAGCCCATGAAAAACTGACTACATGATCAGGTTATAAATGGATATTAAGGCAACTTACTTATCACCATCTTAAGGCATTCAGGATTGTCTTGAATAAGTGGTTCAGCTTGTACCGTTTTACTTAAGAAATTCTTTGATATGAGAGGAAACCTGACTTTAGCAAGGATATCAACCATAAATGGCTGGCGATTAGGTTCATCGTATTTCAACCACCTGACTGCAGCATCATAAACCTAAGGGGGAAAAACAGCACAGTAAAGTTCTCAGATGGCAGGCACATTTCCAGTTACCTAGATGGAGTCTCACATTGAAGTGGGAGAATCTCATAACCCCTGATTCCCTGTATTTTATCCAGATTCTTGCTTTCATCCCCCAAAACTTGCCTACACTTCAGAATACTCTCCACACTGCCCTAGTGATTCCTTTAGGTTAATGTGCTTTTTTTAGAGCATAATGTAGTGACAAGAAGAATGTGGAGTTTATGATTTTTAAAAACAAATTATCACTTCCCTTTTGGAAGGAGATATGCACATTTCTGCTGAAAAAAATCTATTGGTCAATGACAGTTACAACATATATTCATTTGGGAACAGGAAACAGGTTAATTTCCTAAGAGGCCTTCCATCCCAAAAGATGTGAAAGTCACCTCTGATTTTATTTCAATTTGATATTCTTGCATTGTGAATTGACAGATTTAACCACTTTCCAGACACTTTATAATATACAAATTCTATATTTAAAAAATAAATCAGAATATTTATTTAAGAATTGCTTTCCAAAACAGTATGGTGGCAATCATTTAACTAGCCCAAACAAGTTCAAGTTTGCTAACATAATTTGATTAACAAATCAGTTTAAACACACTGCAAACAAACATCATTATTTCATGTACATACACACCTATCACATAGACGCTTGAGCTAATTAAATTTGGGTTGGTGTTAATAACACCTAAATTTGATCTACCTGTGAGTTAATTTTTTATGAGAATTGACCTATTTTTTCAAATAAACTTTTTCTTTTGGAATAGTTTTGGGTTTATAGAAAAGTTGCAAAGATAGTTCAGAGTTCCCAATACCCTGCACCCAGCTGTTAAAATGTTACTTTGGTATGGTGCTCCGGTTACAACTAATGAACCAACATCGGTACATTATTATTAACCGAAGTCTGTACCTTTAAACAACTGTTTTTGTTTTTATCCAGTGCTCACTTTCTGCCCCGGCCCCATAAAGGGTCCCACATTAGGGTTAGTTATGTCACCGTACGCTCTTCTAGACTATGACAGTTTCTCAGACTTACCTTGTTTTTGATAACTTTGACAGTTTTGAGTTCTGGTCAGGTATTTTGTAGAATTTCCCTCAATTTGGGTTTGTTTGATGTTTTTCTCTTGGTTAGACTGGGGTTGTAAATTTTTGGGAGAGAGACCGTAGAGGTGACAAGCTGTTCTCATTAGATTATATCAAGGGTGCGCGCTGTCAACATGAATCGTCATTGTTAACTGTCAGGGATGACCACCTGTATGTCGTGTTTGTCAGGTTTCTTCATCCTAAAGTTACTTTTTCTTCCCCTTCCATACTGTATATAAGTCAGTTAATTTTGACGATAGAACTGAGATTTTTCTTTTTCCCTAGTCAGGTCCTCCCGGTCCAAACTGTGAACTTGCAAACTGATACTCAGGGCCATGAAGAAGACTGGACGAAAGAACATGGCTCAGTACAAAACTTTTATGTTTAGAACAAAAAGGAACTCAAAGCCTATGATCTCACACTTCCTCTGTTAGTTTCCTATGGTATCACAACAAATGACTACAAACTTACTGGCTTAAAATACAGAGAGAAGGATGTGGAACCAAACAGAGGGATTAAGTGAATGTCTGCCTATCAAGGAGTTATCCCACCTCACTCCCAAGTGCCTCCACCCAGCTAACACCCCTGACAATTTATTTGACAGTTCTGAAGGTCACAGTCCAATATGGGTCACACAGGGCTACAGTCAACTGTCAGCAGGGCTGCCAGAAGGCTCTGGAGGTGAACCATTTCCTTGCCTTTGCCAGCACGTAGCAGCCACTTGCATTTCTTGGCTTGCGGTCCCTTCCTCCATCGCCAAAGTCAGCAACGGCCTGACTTTGAAAACAGCTAAGTTTTTCTTACCTCACATCACTGTGACATGGACTCTTCCGCCTCCCCCTTCCTCATCTAAGGACCCTTGTGGTTACATGGGTCCACCGGGATGATCTCCTCTTCTCAAGGTCATCAACTTAAACACATTTGTAAAGTCTTATCTGCCATGGAAGGTAACTTATTCACAGATTCCGGGGATTAGTATATAGACACCTTTGGGGAGGCACTGTTCTGCTGGCCATGGCACCCGATAGCTTTCTCTCTCCTAAGAGGCCCATCTCTCATACAGCCAGCCCTTACAAGCACCTAAGATTTAATTTTCTTATGAAACAGACTTTGGAACACCGTCTCATGTAAAAAACCACATTCTCTCCAATAGGATTCTTTTCCTTGTCATGTATCCCACCACGAAGCGTAAGAAATCAATAACAACATTCTCCCTAAGAAAAATGTGAGAAGGCAATGTAGTCACCTGGTCCTCTGCTCTCACAGTCAGAGTGTCCTGGTTGAGGAGATGTGTCACTCGCTTGACATCGAGTTGTAGAAACTCATCGGTTTTGTAAACTTCAGTAAAATGCTGATGGATAAAGTCATCTGCAGTGGCTTTCAGTTCAGGGCAATCCAGACACTCTGCTAGCACACTTATTCCTGGACACAGAACGAAAATGGACAGAGTCACTTTTCAGAAAATCAAACAGGCATCGAAGATAAAACATGACTCCAGAAGCCTGCCTGAGTCTCCTAAGTCTGGATTCCTTTTTCTTCCATTGACTCGTCTATTTTTCATGCCATTGATATACAGCTGATTTTGATAGTTGGTAGAAGAAGCCCCCTTCAGTGTTTTCTCCAACTTTTCTTGGCTATTGTTAAACATTTTCTCTTGCATATTAGTTTGAAAATAAGCTTATCACACCCTACTTTTTAAAACCCAGACATGATTTTAATTAGGATTACACTAATTTTTAGATTACTTCGGGGGCAGGCGACTGTTTGGCAGTCTGGAGGAGCTCCACCTGGAAACATGGCAGATCTCCGTTTATTCAGGTTTTATGGTTGTCAATGTAATTATACAATTTTCTTCATAGAAACTCTATATGCTTCCCAT
The DNA here is from genome assembly GCA_007922815.1 of Macrotus californicus. Classification (NCBI taxonomy): domain Eukaryota; kingdom Metazoa; phylum Chordata; class Mammalia; order Chiroptera; family Phyllostomidae; genus Macrotus; species Macrotus californicus. Next base: position 31,070 of record VMDR010007300.1, on the reverse strand, counting down.
TCAGCCTTTTCCTAGCTATTTTAAGTTTTGTTTGGGAGAGAAGTTATTAATTTATTATTAATGTCACATTACCAGGGTCTGCAAAGTACTTATTGTCCATGGGTCAGCAGCTGAGACTATTTCTTTATATTTTTAAAGTGTGATGAGAAAAAGGCAGGGAGAGGGGGGGGAGGCAGAGGATGACAAGGAGGAGTGACAAGACCACACGCGACACAAGACCTAAAACACTGTCTTGTCCTTTACAGAAGTTCACCAACCTCGCTCCTAAATAAAACCATTGATTTTTATCAGCGTGATCTCCCTTCAAAGTCCTAAGTTTTTCAGTTCATTATCTTGATTTTCTAGGTTTTAACTTCTTCAAGTTGTCTTCAGATAATGAGCTTTGAAGCTTTCATATTTATACCATAAAGGCTCTCATAATTGAGGCCCGCTAATGAACTTGTCATCGCAGCTGCCATTTATAAACGTGCTGACGAACGCCGGGCATGGGGAACTTGGGTGGTGAGCAGTCAGCTACGCGTATGCTTCTGCTCCCATCAGGGAGATGCCATGTTCACCGAGGACCAGTATTTGTTTACTGACTGGTTTCTGGCAGTTCAATTTGTTGCAATTATGTAATCTAATTAAATATTATACAGCTCAATAAAATAGGAATGTGAAAAGTAGCTGTTTCTATAAGAATAATCTTAAGGTTTATTAAGACAGAGTTGAAAAAAGCTTAAATTAAGCATGACCAAGACAACTGATAAGGTCTGGGATTACTGCCTTTCCTCCGCCTGTTCCTTCTGAAATTCCTGCTTCACATTGGTGCCCCTGTATCTTCCTTCCATGTCTTTCCTCTTTTCCCTAATTGCTTCCATTTTTGTTTTGTGTCATGAAGCAATTTCCTGTTTGATCTTTGTTTTGATTTTTAGGTGTTCCATTTTATGTTTTTAATTTAATTGAATTCCATGAAAAATCATGTTTTCCCTCCTTCAAATACACCCTTTCTATTTGCCTAATTCCATCAGCTGTCATGGCAGCAGAAATTGACAAGTGACGAAAAAAGAGGGAGGAGTTTCCCAATAAGCTCTCAGGGAGAGCTCAGGGCTAAAAAGAAAGCTGGCTGAAGCACTTCCTGGGGGACTGAGTAGCTGCACTTGGCTCAGCTGGCTGGGCCCCTGTCTTTGCCCCAGGCTTAGCCAGATTATCAGGCTGCCTTCTAGGCTGCCAGGCTGCCCTTCCTCCCAGAGTTGTAATCAGTGACAGTCAATGACAGAAGGCATCCAGAGGTAAAACTCCTAAATGGTCTCCTCAGAAGCCCAAACCTTAAGGTGCAGTCAGCACAACCTGCTTGGGGTCCCACACTGTGCTTTGTACGGCCACATGGACTTCCTCCGGTCCAGTTCAACTGCCCCAGTAAGAGATTTAGAGCGCTAGGGAGTTAGGGAGACATACTATAAGGCATCATCTTCCACAAGCTTCTTTATAATCCCTTTCTAGAATAAATTTTCGAGCATATGTATTTATATAAGGGAAAATAAATCTTAGGACTATAAATCTTAATGAATGGACCCCAAGCTATAGCACAGAGAGATAGAGGGATTCATCCCAGTGTAACTGTCAGGAGTGAAGGCTGGTCTTTTATTTCCTAATAATGGGGGTCTTTTTACTATGAAAACCAATGGCTACCTTTAAAAAAACTCCATTAGCATATTCACCTGCACAGCTATTTCCCCTTCTGCTCCATCTGGTCCAGTTCCTTTTCTGGATACAGCAACAATCTCATTCTCAGACCCTTTGCCTACTTTTTTCCCCTCCCTAAAATTTATTCTGCTTTCATTCTCCCTGCCTTCTAAGATCTTTTTCTCTGCACTCACAGTGGAGCTGTGTGCCATGTGGAGTAATGAAACAGTCTAGGAGGGGAGCCTAGACAAGGGGACTGACAGGCCTGCAAAACCTCTCACACATCTCCAGGAGCCCCCCCCCCTCCAGCTTTGGGCTTTGTGTCATCAGCTCCCCTCCTCATCCCCTGTGGGGCAGAGACCCTTGAGCTGGCTGGGTCCCCAGGCTTCTCTCTCTACTTTCTCTCTCTTTTCTGCTGTCCTAGCCCTCCTACCCTGACCCTCTTCCCCTCTGAATCACAGCAAGAGCAGGAAAATGTAATTACAGAGATCTGGATGTTCATTCATGTTCAAGCATGATCTCACAGTGGAAAGCATACCATACCACACTCTGGAAAACTGTCATCAACTTTCTCTGCTTATCCTGGTACTACTTTCTTTTTTGTTGAATTTATTGGGGTGAAATTGGTTAATCAAATTATGTAAGTTTCAGGTGTCCAATTCTGTAGTGTATTATCTGTATACTGTATTCTGTGTTCACCACCCCAAGTCACTTTCCTTCCATCACCATTTATCCCCTTTCACCCTCTTCTGTGTTCCCTCAACTCCCTTTCCCTCTGGTAATCATCATACTGTTATCTGTCCATGAGTTTTTTTCCTTAATTCCTTCACCTTTTTCACCCAGTCCTGTAAGTCCCCTCCCTTCTGACAGCTGTCAGTCTGTTCTCTATCTATGAGTCTGCTTCTATTTTGTTAGTTTATTTTGTTCATTAGATTCCACATATGAGTGAAATCATACAGTATCTGTCTTTCTCTGACTGCCTTACTTCACTTAGCATAATGCTCTCCAGGTCCATTCATGCTGTCGCAAAAGGTAGCATTTCCTTTTTTTTTTAATGGCCAAGTAGTATTCTGGTGTGTAACTGTGCCACAGCTTTCTTACCCACTCATCTACTGATGGACAGCTGGGCTGCCTCCAAATCTGGGCTATCGTAAATAACACTGCAGTGAACATAGCAGCGCATGTATTCTTTTGAATTAGTGTTTCAGGATTTTTCGGATATAGTCCCAGAAATAGAATTGCTGGGTCATACGGTAGTTAGATCCATTGTTAATTTTTCGAGGTAACTGCACACTGATTTCCAGTGGCTGCACCAGGCTGCATTCCCACCAACCGTGCACAAGGTTCCCTTTTCTCCACGTCCTCGCCAGCACTTGTTGTCTGACGGGGAGAGGCAGCAGTGTCGCAGACAAGAATGAGGTTACTTGAATTCCAACCCCAGCTCCTCCACACGCTAGCTACGTGGCCTCAGCACATTACATAACTTCAGATTCCTTATCTGTGACAAACCACAGGAGTCATGAGGGCTTCAACAAAGGTAAACACTCATGTGTATGGTATCATCTGTCACACACCTCCACCAGATGCAGCCCTTACTCCTTGTCTAGATAAATAAAAACTCATTATTAAAGCTATTTTATATTTTGGAAAACACCGATACAGTATTTAATGAGTTCACTGCTGCCTAAGTAATATGCACTTCCCTGAGCTCTTCTTAAAATGTATGGCTAGAAACATTTCTGCTGAACAATGTCTTTAAAACTAAATGAGGGTACTTATAACCACACTGATTTTCTTTACTAAAATACACAATGAAAGTTTTTTTTAAAAAATAGAAATCTGACTTCTTACCAAGACAATTTGAAGCATCAACTTGTTCTTTCAAAAAATCAACACACATTTTCTTCACAGGTTCAATCTGGTACTGGTTTGCTGCATCTAATAAAGACTGAACGTTGTTGCTATTCACAGAAATTCTGTAAATAAGTTAAAGTGAACATTAGTATCCTACAACTTTTTATTTAAACAACGCTACTGCAGAATGCATCCCACTAGCCCCTGAAATTAAGCAAAAAGTTAAACTTTTCAGTCCTTGAATTAGTATGGCAGAGGATTTCCCCTGATCCCTTCGCCCCCATCCTTAAAAGTTTTTCCTTGTGAAGAATCTGGAACACATCGATTTGTGTTCTAGATCCCAACCTTACCCCTCCACAACAGAAATGGTCCTTCTTCACTTACCTAGCGGTATAAGCAAATTCCACAAGTTGTTCAATAATGTCAGGTTCGGCATCTTTGAGTTCTACCTCAAAGGACTTTGACTCAAGCATGTTAGCTGAAAGCGAGAGGAGAAACATAAATGGCATGGGCACGACCGCTGAGGAGCCAGGCCAGGCCAGGCTAAGTATGGGGAACAGGACGGAGACTTCGCTGGAAAATACCCGATAAAGCCCCAAATCCCTATAATACTGATAAAACACAAAGTAATTCTCCATACTTGAGATATGCCGTGAATTAGTGTACTTATTTTAAAAAAAGCCCAAGTGAACAGAGACCTAAAACTAGAGTTAGTATTTTCCCAACTCCTAAAATAATTTAGGAGCACTCTTTTAAATTGTGAGCAAAATGCCTCTGATGCAGCTAGAACAAACCTATGAGGACCATGACCATGATATATAGTCAGCTACAACCAGCAAAGGTCGCATTCTTCCCCAAACCCTGGCAGGTGGCCAGAGCATCAAAGAGGAAACTCGAGACAGATATATTCCATAACCTGCCTGATGAAGCTCATTTTAAAGCAGTTCTCAGTAGATGCACCAGGACTTGGCCCCAGTTCTCAACTCCAAATCGAGGGTTCTTTCTAATATGATGTGCCATATTTCATTTCTCACTTTTATTTAGTTTGACTTGCTAGATAAAATGTCATAAGGTTTACCTATTCCTTTGCTTTTTCACCCAAGGTTAAGAAGAAAACCCTAGGCATTCAAGTAGAAGCTATCTATATCTCCATCAATAAAGACCTTGGGCCTTTCGGACTAATGAAAGGATGTATTTCCTTTGATTCTTCATCACCATGACCACTTCTCAACCTCTTCACCTTTCCTTAAGTCCTTTAAAAATTAGGGAAAATGGCATATTTTCATCTTGACCCACCTCATTCTCAAAAAATAAATATGTTTGACTTTAAAATACTTACTTGTGAACATTAGGTTAAAAAAATGACTGGCTGCAGCAAGGACAACACGATGAGCAGGTATTTTTCTTTCCTGGACCATAAGGATCACATCACACAATGTTTTCTAATCAAGAGAGAAATAAATAAAATCAAAAGTGGCTCATTGGGCCTGGTTTAGCAAACACATGAAACAGGTGTTTGTCAAATGCTTTATCTCTATTTTCTATTTAAATCCATGCCCTGGCTGGTGTGCCTCAGTGGATTGAGCATCGGCCTGCGAACCAAAGGGTCAAGGGTTCAATTCCTGGTTGGGGCATATGGCTGGGTTGTGGGCCAGGTCCCCAGTAGGGGGTGCGCGAGAGGCAACCACACATTGATGTTTCTCTCCTCTTCCTCCCTTCTCCTCTGTCTAGAAATAAATAGATGAATCTTTTAAATCCAGGCTTTTTCCAGTACGGAATTTATGTTACAAGATCCATTTAGGAAGGACTTACAGAGTTGCTGTCATGAGTCTGCTGTATCAAAATCGGGCACTGAGCTTCCCAACAATCGGCAAAACCTTTATAATCAGTAAAGAAGTAGTCTACTGTCCTTTAGGGAAGCCCCCCCCTTTTTTTTTCTGGGACAAATTCTAAGCTATTTATTATAGGGAGATTCTTATGGGGACAGTAAATGACATAATGACAACGTCCTTGATGGTTTTTCAAACATAACAATCTATTTTTTAAGATGACCTATCCCTAATAAAATGCACAGTGCACACTGCACTCCCCAAAGGAGTAGCCTTCACAGACCTAACTTGAAACAGAAACAACTCAGAATACACAGAGCAGATGAACCAAATGTCCATTCAGCACTTTTTCCTTAAATAGTGCTTCTCTCAAATGTACTTCTGGTAAGAGCTGTCTGTCAGTCACTTTTAAGTTATGATTTCTGACCAAGGCCAAAACAGTGCCACTCTAGTTTGCTAGAAGAAGACAAATCTAGATTAAATACTTAAAATGTTGGAAAAGGGGAATATTAAAGAAAAATGTATGGTTTCCTAGAACCATTGGAGATGAATTTCAAGGAAAAAAGTGTTCTTTCTGTTAAATAAAATTTCAATTTCTTAATGAAGTTATAATGTACAGGTAAGGCTCAGAGAAAATTTACAGCCTGAGATACACTCTTTTAGGTACTAGGAATATGAGACAGAGATTTTTCAGAATAAAAAAAAAAAATCTATCACCTACAAATCTAAATAATGGCTTAGTAGCTCGGAGGATACAGCATTTTGCATTTTTTAAAGTATTTTGCTGAAACTATTAATCTAGTTTCTGAGAGATAAATCACTGCTATCTCCTACTCTGTTACTCCATAAACAAATCCAAGTAAAATGGTAATGCTTAGAACAAGAAAGGAAATGGGCCCCCAACAGCAGGCCAAAGGATGAACAGGACTTCACTTTTATGGCTTATCTGAAGGGTTTTTTATAAGGCCTGTAAACTACTGCTTAGAAATTACATGCAGATTACTTAAAGTTAAAGCTATTGTTATTCCAATAATATCTTGAATTTTAAAATTTTTATTTCCTTTTATTTGGGGAGTGGTTCAGGGTAGGCAAAGCTCTTAGGTGATTTTGCTACATACCACACCAACCAAAACCAAAAAATAACCAGGTAGTAAAAACCAAACCAACTATTTACCACCAAAACACGCTGATCAAATTGCTTAAGAGAGGAAAAGAAAGGGAGAAGGGAAGGAAGAAAGGAAAGAGGAAAAGGAAAAGATAATGTCATAACAATACATTTTTTTAAAGGAAATGAATATTGATATAATAGCATGCAAATCAGATAGTGGAAGGATCCATGGCTGCTAACGGGAAGCTGCAGAAAATGCAGAGCACGCTAAACTGAAATGTAGCAGAAAACCTTTCCTAGGCACACTCAGCAACGGGGAGTTCCAGGGGAGGGAATTTATAGGCACTGGAGCAAAGTAGAGAAGTCAGAGGGATCTTTGTAGGACAATTTAGTCTTAACCTAAGGTTAATCTCCAGCTGGATATTAATGTTGTGTGGGGGTGTGGGTGAAAGGGGAGGGGTCTTCTGTGTCCAAATGGAACATTTATGTGGCTGTAATACAACAGACTGACAGGTTTCAACAAGAGATGGGACTGACCCAGAGAGAGGTCCCTCCTGCTGTCAGTCATCTGGGGAAGAGGTGTATCCACAGACAGGAAATGGGAAGAGAAAGAGGCTCAGGTAAATGGCGAACGTGCCAGGTAACAAGTCCTAGGTTGATGGCAGAGAATTTAAACAAAAAAAAAACAAACTACCTGTTGAACAATACATGTTCACTGGCTAAACCAAGAAAAATAACCCTTGCAATTTCTCTATTTATGTCCCCCACAATAGTTAAATCTTTGTATTAATTTCAGCTTTTGAATCTTAAGTGTCTTATAAACGGCACAGATTTTCTTGTGACTCAGTCTTTGAGTTCTCACCATCTGAGATTATTTTCAGTGGCGTTTAGTTTAACCCTTCATATTTATTACTGATAACTTACATTCCACCGCACAGTGCTCCTCCTTTATGCTATTTACTATGCTTCCTTGCTGTCTTCTTTTTTCTTTAACTGCCAGTTGCTGTTTTGGTCACATTTTCTCTGCACTTTTTTCTTCCTTTAGGAACTTACAGATATGCCAAATATTTGCAAACTGAACTCAGCAGGGCATTAGCCAGACATTGTTCCAGGAATGCAAGGAGCATTCCAAAATTCACCATATTGACAGGTTAAAAGAGAAAAATGTCATGTAGGAAAAACTTCAATAGATAGAAAAGGTGTGTTGGGTAAAATTAAAAATTCATTTCCTGAGGCTCTTTAATGAAGAAAATGATGTGTCTGTATAGCAGAGGCCATTCATTCATCAGAATTCACCAGCAAACATCACATTTAATGGTGAAACAGGAGAGGCATTCTCATTCAAGTTTGAAACAAGTGGGAATTCGGTATATGATAAAGATACCATTTCAAAAATGCAGTGAGAAGGTGGAGCACAGACAAAGTTTGGGTGGTGAAACTATATGTACAATACTGTAACGGGACACCTGTTGTTACACATTTATCAAAAGCCATAGAATGTGCAAGAGAAAGAGTGAACCCTCATGTAGTCTCTGGTTAGTAATGTAACAACGTTGGCTCATCAATTCTAACAAACATACTCTGCTAATGCAAGATGTTAATAATAGGGGATGCTGGGGATGGGGGCAACTGGAAACCTTGTACCTTCTGCTCAGTTTTTCTGTAAATCTAAAACTGCTCTAAAAAATAGTCTATTAATTTAAAAATGTGAGAGATCAAATAATTGATCGGTTTTTTTCTCAGCCCGTCACTTGTGGAAGAGTGACCACAGGGTGGACAAGAGCAGGGCAGTGGTCACACAGAGCCAGGCCTCCTGGCTCACTCTTCCTCCATAAATCTGCCCTGAAAGTGGAACATTACTTCTTGGGGCAGCCTTGCTCCTGAGGCAGGAGAGGACTGCACCATTACTCAAGCTGCTCTGCCTCAGACCGGTGGGTAAATTTAGTTTATGGGAGAAAGAAGAGGAAGCCGGATTTTATGCTCGGGTCAAAGCCACGTTCTCCAGTCTGTCACCATTAGTTTAGCCGTCTTCTGTGTCTACTTCTCAAAGGTTTAGAACCATCAGTGGAAGAGAGTTTCTTAAATCCATACGCAGAGATAATCAAAGCACCACGGAGGGAGACAGAAATTTTGGTGTTGCTTCAGTGCCTTCAAGTGTTAGAAGCTTCTGCGGAAAGAGATCCTTTGTCGGGAAAGATCTCAGATAGGCAAGCATTTGAGGCATGTGTTGGTGGAACGACCTACTGCTCTCTTTACGAGTTCGTCAGAAAGAAACGCAAAAGGCAGCGAGGTTCCATGTAAGCTCCACAGCACTGGATGAGGTTCTAGCTTCTAACACTATGTGCTGGCATTTGGTGGAGGCATGCAATCAGCTGTCCCAAATCCTACTCTTCAGCGTATCCCAAGGAGAGGACTGAGGAATGACTGACATTTGGGTTTATGTGGCTTGTCAACAGGTTCTGCAGTCAGTCCCTCCCAGTGTAATTTCAAGTTGGCCCTGAGTCTAAATACCTGAGCAGACTGCAGATTCACCTACAGTTGAGTGGTGGATTTGAATCACTGAAAACATAAAGGGAAATGGAACCCTTATGTTTATGGGGGCAAATCATCTTCTTGACTGGACATACTAGAAAAGCCTCAACAAAGCCAAAATAAACCCAAAGGCTAAGGGAAATATTAAAAAAGTCTTTTTAGGAATCACATTTACTCAGAAAAGCAAGATAAACAGCGTTGGATTTAAACATACATATAATCACAAAAAGGCAAGTGGGAGAGTGAAAGAAAAACAAAGGAAGACACCTGGATTAACAGAGGAAAAAGGGAGTTTCCTTTTTTAAAGGGAAACATGGAATAAATTAGGCCAAACAGCTTTGAAGGGAAAGGAGATACACTTTGGTATAACTGCTCTTTAATCATGGAACTAGGAAAGAGTTACTTTTGTCATTTATTCAGGAAAGGTGATAAGGATCAAAGAGATATAAGAGAAAAATTCAGGAATGGATTAAAACAGTTCTCCCAGAAAAAGCCTAGCCCGGGGAGCTTTTGAAGGTTAAAGCTAAATCGGAAACCTAATGAGAGGGCTGCCCTTCGAGTCTGGGGCGGTTACAACAGGCGGTTACGGTAGGTCCAGATAGATGTGAAAACAGAGAAGGAAGAGCAGCAGCACAGTCTTTTACAAATTCACTACTTTATAAGGTGGGGTAGTTACAATAGGCGGTTATGGTAAGTCCAGATAGATGTGAAAACAGAGAAGGAAGATCAGCAACAGTCTTTTACAAACTTACTACTTTATAAGGTGATATGGGTGGAAAGACAGGAATGGAACATACCTGGGAAGTCTGTGGAAATAAGACTTTGAGGGAGAGTACCAGGTTATATTAAAGGGAAGCCAAGTAACTCAGACTAGTCCAGGCCAAAGTTTGATGCTGGACTTCCCCATGATTGGCATTACCTAACTGCGGGTGGTGAAGGCTGGCAGTAAGTGAATCAGTCCTGAACACACAGACCTCTTATTTTCCACGATGGCAAAGTGTACAAGGAAGGCACCAGGGGACAAGTAGTTAGCAAACAAACACCTGGGCCCAAAATGAAAAGCAAAGGAAAAGGAAGGAAGGTATTCTGATCTAAACAATGTTACCTCTACAGGATACAGTAAGGAAAAGTATTCAACTGAAACAGGTGAACAATTCAGTGGGGGCTGTCTGAAAGGAACAAAGGAATATAGACCATTTTGACACAAATAGGTGACAGAAAGGACTGCGTCTGTTACCACTAAGTTTCCAAGGTTTGGAAAACTCAGATAATGAGGAAAGACAGGGTTTTGAAGAGCACACAGTAAAGGCCATACTGGTCCCTATGGGGAACACAGGCCTTATAGCAGTCTGTTAGAGGGCCTTCTTCAGGTGAGACAGATGGAGGGGAAAAGAGGAAAGACCCCTCCAAGAGAAAGCATTAGCCGATATAAGGAACTTAACAGCAAGACGGGATCATAACGGGGACACAAACGTGCAGAACAACCAGAAGGGTCAGAACGGCAGAGAATGCACGGGCGCGAATGTCTTCTATGCCCGCTACAAACATAAGTTACTCTTCCCTCAAAAGGGAGGGAAGGTTTTGTCACTAGACAGAACTCAAGCCAGGAACACAAGGTTTAAAAAAAAAAAAAATTAAACTTTAAATGTGTAGGATGAACAACAAGGAAAAGGGGGAAACTCTAGGAAATCCTGGCAGCTGGGTAAATCTCCTGGGAAAATGTCTACCATTTTGTCCAAGGAAAACAATGTGTCTTATGCCACTGAAACATCATCATGCACGAATGAAACCCCTTCTCCGTATGGTAAACACAGTGTCTCAGCTGCTGTTAAGTGACTCCTCCCGGCTGAGCTCGGTCTCAGGGCCTGTCATTACAGACAGGGACAGACTGGCAACCTGTCAAAACCAAAAGCCAAGATTTTCTTTGAAAACCCTCTGTTCCTTCAGAAACTGAAGTTTCTGTTCTGGTTTAGGCTGGGAACAACAGTGTGGGTTAGGACTGTATAATAATGTGTCAACAGCTGCATTATTTATTATAGAGATGGGAGATTTGCTTGGCTCTCTTCAGGTTTGTGGAGGTGGGGATGATGCTGTGCTAATTTTAAGAGTACCAGAGTCCCTTTGATGCGGAAAAACATGTGGCACCGACTACTTTGAAGTTGGACAAATGCAGCTTTGGAGGCATTAAATTAAATCTACCCCAGTGGCAGGCAGTCCGCGCTGCAGCTGCTGAAGAAGCTACCCTGCTACCCCAACACTTAAGCAAACGCCTTACTGCTGAGGCTGAGCAGTGTAAGAAACCAGGGAGAGCAGATACTTGCAATTCAATTGCTTTCATTTGAATTTACATTAGGGAGATCACAGATGTGGTAATTTAATAAGAAGGTTCATAAAAGTCAAATTTGGGAGATTTTATGTTGCTGGTAGGAATTCGATGAAGTGCTTTCAGCTGTCATGTGATTTACTGCAGACAAGCTGGAACACTATGGATGATATCTTTTTTTTTTTTTTAAATATTTTATTTATTTTTAGAGAGAGGAAGGGAAGGAGAAAGAGGGGGAGAGAAACATCAATGTGTGGTTGCCTCTCATGCTCCCCCTACTGGGAACCTGGCCCGCAACCCAGGCATATGCCCTAGACTGGGAATCGAACCAGCAGCCCTTTGGTTCGCAGGCCGGCACTCAATCCACTGAGCCACACCAGCCAGGGCTATGGATGATATCTTGAGGAAAATTTGAGATGGGAAGTGGAAGTGAACTTCCAGTCTGGAGTTAATTTAATAGATAACTGTCCGTTTCAAAGCTTTCTGGAGTAAGAACTTAAATGGCCTCCTAAATGGGTCTTCAGAGGATACACAAAAGAACAGTCATTGCCAGAGGCTGCCTCATCAGCACTGAAGATAGAACAACACTTTCTGTGCCAGCAAGAAGGCAGACAACCTAAAAGGCAAAACAAACTTGGAAATTGCTTGGTCCAGCTAACTTCTGTTGGGAGTGGGGTGGGACTTTGGTGTCTGAACTTTACCAACAAGGGAGTTTATATAAAGATCAATGTCCAAACAAGACACAGTGGAGCGTACTATTGACAGGTGGGCCAGTACTTGGTAATCCCCCATGTGCAGGGCTTCTGTAATGAAATAAAGTGGAAAACTGGACGTTGCTTGAGAAGCCCATATATAGTTTTTCTCTTCACCTCTGCACATCCCAATAATCTAAATTTTGGAATCTGTATATATTTTTTTGTCCTGCGGGGGAATAAAAAGATGGCTGGGTTCAAATCTAGATTACAGAGTTTACCATAAGACACACATTATGGTCCTGCGCAAGTGGAAGTATGTGGGTCTCAACAGAGTTAGCTCATTGTTAATAAAACAGCAATGTCTTAGGCTCTTAGATTAGAATATCTCTCTCTCTCCCCCCTCTCTCATACACACACACACACACACACACACACACACACACACACAATTAGGGAGAGATTTAAGCTCGAGACCTCATTTCCTCTCCTCTGAGCGAGGAAGGTTAGAAATACTCTCCCCTGAGTCTCACTCAGTCCCTTTGCCCTCTGTTCCCAACATCACACACAGATGGAAACAGATATAGATATACACACAGTATGTTGTCCTTTCAGGGAAAAGACGTATCAGCAGTTTTCAAACTTTTCTTTAAGCAGCAGAATCCATTTTCAATGATATTATTTTATATAATTTGTATAGACACAATGGTTTCTCTGTGGCAGGAACTAGCCTGGCAACCAAGGGATAGAAGAGGTTCCCCTCACTATTATGCTTAATGATTCAATAAAAAAATTGGTTTTGATCTCAGCAATTAGTCTTTCTGGAGGTGGAAGTAACCCAAATGTCCATAATAGAATGGATAAGTTGTGGCATATTTATACAATGGAATACTATATACAAGGTCTGTCTGGAAACAGTTCAGCCATTGTTAATATAAAGAGAATGGTTTGTGCAACATTGATGTAACCTGGCAGCCAAGGAGAGTGGGCTGGAATGTGCATGTGTGAACAATGACGACTTCACTGTACTGGTCAGTGGGGGTGGTAGACACCATTGAGTGAGCTTGTGTATTGTGTGGCCATCACATTCAAAATAACTGAGTGAATAGAGCAACAAATCTGCATCAAATTTTGTGTTAAGCTTAAACATTCCTCCGCTGAAACTATCTGGATGATTCAGAAGGCCGAAGATATGAGCAACTGGTGAATGGCAGCTTCACCAGGACAATGCACCTGCTCATGCATCACGTCTCATACAGAGTTGTTTGGCAAAACATCAAATCACCCAGGTGATTCAGCCTCCTCTACAGCCCAGATTTGGTGCCCTGCAACTTCTCTGGCTTTTCCCAAAACTAAAATCACTGTTGAAAGGAAAGAGATTTCAGACCATTGATAAGATTCAGGAAAATACAACAGGGTAGTTGATGGTGACTGGGAGAACTCTGTAAGGTCCTAAGGTGTGTGCTTTGAAAGGGACTGAGGCATCATTGTCCTATGTACAATGTTTCTTGTCTCTTCTTCAATAAATGTCTCTATTTTTCATATTACATGGCTGGATACCTTCTGGACAGACCTCATACAATGATGAACTAGAGCTAAACAACGTAGATAAATCTCACAAACATACTGTTGTCTTTAATAAAAAATACACGAGTATTTTTTAAAATTGTTATTCAATTACAGTTGTGTTTTTACCCCATTGCTTTCCTTTGCCCCACCTATCCCCTGCTTCCGAACCCTGTTGTCCATGCCCATAGGTCCTATAAACATATTCTTTGACTTGACCCTTCCCCTTCTCCTTCTTTCCCCCATAATCCCCCTCCCCCCTGGTCACTGCCAGTTTGTTCTTTATTTCCATGTCTCTGCTTCTATTTTGCTTGTTTGTTTTGTTGATTAGGTTCCACTTATAGGTGAGATCACACAGTATTTATCTTTCACCGCCTGGCTTATTTCACTTAGCATAATATTCTCCAGTTCCATCCATGCTGTACTTTGATCCACTCATTTACTGATGGGCACTTAGGTTGCTTCCAACACTTGGCTATTGTAAATTGTGTTGCTATAAACATTGGGGTGCATAGGTTCTTTTGAATTGGTGTTTCAGGGTCATTAGGGTATAATCCCAGCAGTGGAACTGCCAGGTCAAAAGGCAGTTCCGTTTTTAGTTTTCTGAGGAAACTCCATACTGTTTTCCACAGTGACTGCACCAGTCTGTATTCTCACCAGCAGTGCACTAGGGTTCCCTGTTCTCCACAACCTTGCCAACACTTGTTTGATTTGTTTATGATGGCCATTCTGACAGTGTGAAGTGGTATCTCACTGTGATTTTAATTTGCATTTCTCTGATGGCTAGTGATGGTGAGCATCCTTTCATATGTCTCTGGGCCCTCTGTATGTCCTCCTTGGAGAAGTGTCTGTTCAGGACTTTGCCCATTTTTTAATTGGGTTGCTTGTCTTCCTGGTGTGGTTGTGTGAGTCTTTTATATATTGGAGATCAAACTCTTGTACGAAGTCTCATTGGCAAATATGTTTCCCATACAGTTGGTTCCCTTTTCATTTGGTTGATGTTTTCTTTAGCCATGCAGAAGCTTTTTAATTTGATATAGTCCCATTTGTTTATTCTTTCCTTTATGTCCCTGACTCTTTGGGACATATTGGTGATAATATTGCTGCATGGAATATCTGGTATTTTCCTGCCTATGTTCTCCTCTAGGACTTTTATGGTGTCACGACTTATATTTAAATCTTTTATCCATCTTGAGTTTATTTTGGTGTATAATGTAAGTTGGTAATCTGGTTTCATTTTTTTGCATGTACTTGTCCAGATCTCCCAGCACCACTTATTGAAGCTATTTTCCCTCCATTTTATGCTCTTGCCCTCTTTGTAAAATATTCATTGACCATAGAGATATGGGTTTATTTCTGGGCTCTCTATTCTGTTCTATTGATCTATGTGTCTGTTCTTATGCCAGTACCAGGCTGTTTTGATGACAGTGGCCTTGTAATATAGTTTGATATCAGGTATTGTGATCCCTCTGGCTTTGTTCTTCTTTCTGAAAATTACTGAGGCTATTCAGGGTTGTTTATGGTTCCATATAAATTTTTGAAATATTTATTCTATATCTGTGAAAAATGTCACTGGTATTTTAATAGGGATTATGTTGAATCTGTAGATTGTTTTGGGTAATATGGGCATTTTAATGATGTTAATTCTTCCAATCCTTGAACATGGTATATGCTTCCATTAATTTGTGTCTTCCTTAATTTCGTTAGTGTTCTGTAGTTTTCTGAGTACAGGTCTGTTACCTCCTTGGTTAAGTTTATTCCTAGGTATTTTCTTTTCTTGTTGCTAAAATAAATGGGATTTTTACCCCTAATTTCTGTTTCTGATATTTCATTGTTCGTATACAAAAATGTCTTCAATTTCTGAATATTGACTCTGTATCCTGTTGTTTTTGATAAGTTCACTTATTAAGTCAGTAGTGTTTTGGTGGAGTCTATAGGATTTTCTGTGTACACTATCAAGTCATCTGCAAACAATGAGTTTTACTTCTGCCTTCCCAATGTGAATGCCTTTTCTTTTTCTTGTCTGATCACTGTGGCTAGGACTTCCAATACAATGTTGAATAGAAGTGATGAAAGGGGACACTGTTGTCTTGTTCCTGATCTTAGGTGGCAAGCTTTTAGTTTTTGCCGGCTGAGTATGTTAGCTGTAGATTTCTCATATATGGCCTTTATTATGCTGAGGGATGCTCCCTCTACTCCCATTTTGCTGAGTGTTATCATAAATGGGTGCTGTACTTTATCAAATGCTTTTTTGGCATGCTGATATGATCATGTGATTTTTTTGTCTTTCATTTTTGTTTATGTGATGTATTACATTTATTGATTTGCGTATGTTGTACCATCCTTGCGTTCCTGTGGTGAATCCCACTTGATCATGGTGTGTGATCTTTTTAATGAATTGCTGGATCCTGTTTACCAGTATTTTATTAAGGATTTTAGCATTTATGTTCATCAGCAATATTGGCCTGTAGTTTTCTTTCTTTGTTGTGTCTTTATCTGGCTTTGGAATTAGGGTAATACTGGCTTCCTAAAAAGAGTTTGTGCCCTGGCTGGTGTGGCTCAGTGGACTGAGTGCTGACCGCGAACCAAAGGGTCGCTGGTTCTATTCCCAGTCTAGGGCACATGTCTGAGTTGCAGGCCAGGTCCCCAGTAGGGGGTACGTGAGAAGTGACCACATGCTGATGTTTTTCTCTCCCTCTCTTTCTCCCTTCTTTCCCATACCTAAAAGTAAATAAATAAAATCTTTTTAAAAAAAAGAGTTTGGGAGTCTTCTCGGTTTGGATTTTTTGGAATAGTTTGAGAAGGATCAGGGTGAGCTTTTCCCTAAATGTTTGGTAAAATTCTCCTGTGAAGCTGTCCAGTCTAAGGATTTTGTGTGCCGGGAGTGTTTTGATAACTGCTTCAATTTCACTAGCTGTTATTGGTCTATTCAAGCTTTCTGCTTCTTGACTTGGTTTTGGAGAATTATGTGTCTAGAAATTTGTCCATTTCACTCAGATTTTCAAATTTCTTGGCATATAGTTGTTTGTAGTAATTTCTTACAATCCTTTGTATTTCTGTGGTATCAGCTGTAATTTCTCCCACTTTTTTTCTGGTTTTATTTATTTGGGTCCTCTCTTTTTCTTGATGAGTTTCATTAAAAGCTTGTCAATTTTATCTTTTCAAAGAACCAGCTCCTGGCTTTATTGATCCTTTGAATTGTTCTTTTAGTCTGTATGTTATTTATTCTGCTCTGATCTTGATTATTTCCTTCCTTCTACTTGCTCTGGGCTTTGTTCGTTGTTCCTCGAGTTCTTGTAGATACAGGGTTAGGTTGTTTATTTGAAATTTTTCTATCTTTTTTAGGTAGGCCTATATTGCTGTGAATTTCCTTCTCAGGACTGCCTTTGCTGTATCCTGTAGGTTCTGGGCTGATGTGTGTTCATTTTCATTTGTTTCCAGGAACTTTTGATTTCTTCCTTGATCTCATTGTTAACCCATTCATTGTTTAATAGCATGCTATTCAGTCTCCGTGGATTTGATTGTTTTCGAGTTTTTTCCTTGAGTTTGGTTTCTAGTTTCAAGCCATTGTGATCTGAAAAAATGCTTGATATGATTTTAATTTTCTTGAATTTGTTGAGGCATATTTTGTGTCCTGTCATGTGGTCTATCTTTGAAAATGTTCCATGTGTATTTGAGAAGAATGTTTATTTTGCTTCTTTGGGGTGAAAAGTTCTATATATACATTTGGCATTTTAATTATGATGTGTCTTGGAGTAGGCCTCTTTGAGTTCATCTTGATTGATACCTTCTGGGCTTCCTGAACTTGCCTGACTTTTCCCCTCCCCAAGTTAGGGAAGTTTTCTGTCATTATTTTTTAAAGTAGGTTTTCTATCCTTTGCTCCTTTTCTTCTTCTGATATTCCTATGATGTGAATGTTGTTACATTTCATGTTGTCCTGAAGTTCCCTTAAACTATCCTCATTCTTTTTGAGTCATTTTTCCTTTTGTTGCTCTGCCTGGGTATTTTTTTCTACCTTGTCTTCAGGTTCACTGATTTGGTCCTCTGCTTCATCCAGCCTGCTTTTAGTTCCAGTTTATTTTTCATTTCAGCTATTGTATTCTTCATTTCTTCCTTTTTTTTTTTTTTTTAATAGCAGAAAGAGAGAGAGAAAACAGATTTATTAAATGGTAGTATACTCCAGAGAACATGGGAGTAGGCCAACTCTGGGCAGATATTGACCCCTGGTTGTTGTTCATGGTTTCTACTTCCTTTTTCATGCTGCTGTAGTTCCCACTCAGTTCCTTGTAGTGGTCACTGAGTTACGTGAGTATCCCTCTAACCATTTTTGTGAATTCTATGTCTGACAGACTGCCTCAGTTTCATTTAGCTCTTTTCTCTGGGGATTCCTCTGTTCCCTTCAACTGGGGGTTCTTTGTCTCCCCATTTCTGGTGACCCTTTTTGTCTGTTTCTGCATCTCAGGATGCTCTGTTTTGCTTGCCTGTACTTGCAGGGTGGGCTTCTGTGGTAGGAGCTCTGTGAGACTCAGCGGTGCAGTCTCTTTGCTTTCCTGCTCTGGATGCTCTAGGGTTGCCCGTCATTCAGTTCGTGTGTGCTCTCTTGTTGTATTTGGGTTTTGCTTGTTGGTGGCTCATTCGTTGGTGGGTTCTCCCCTCCAGGTGGCTGACTGGTAGTCACAGCCCCTGCCACGTCTTGTACACTATTATACAGGTGTTTAATAAAGCTATATTCCCAGAAAACCAAACCCACGCCAGCAAAAAATACCCCTACCACATCAGAAATATCAACAGCAGTTGAGCAAAGATTAATAACGGTGCAGAGAAATTCAGAATACAATAAGATAGAAAAGAGGAATGTGAAATGACTAAAGAAGGGAAAAATGATTTTGAGTGGGAAAATGGAGGAGAAATAGTAAGGAATAGAAATGAGGCAACAGAAGGGAGAAAATAAGTTTGAAAATGTAAGTAAAACAGGGAAGGGCGATGGTATAAATGGAGTAAGAGAAAGGAAGAGTGTACTATGAGGTCTGAAGTAAAATTTAAAAGGTATTGAACCAACGGGAACAAAACTGCAGAACAATCAAGGCAGGGTCAATAACAGTGCCAGCTGAGTGAAGATTAGTAAAGGTGGGAAGGGAACAAGAATACAAAAGAGAAAAGTGAATATGAGATGTCTACAGTAAAGAAAACTGATTTTGACAGGATAAGGAGAAAAACTAATAAGAGTAAGGAACTGAACCCAGGCTAAGAAAGGGAAAAATATTAAAATAAATTCCTAACTCAACTGTTCAGGGGCAGGGGGAAGGCAAAATGAAGTAAGACAGGGGGAGAGTATCCCATGGGATTTGAAGTAAAAACAGATAGTGAACAAACAGGAATTCTGTTGGAGAAGAACAGCGATAACCATGATATGCTCACCCAACTAGTCACAATTTATAAAGGTGGAAAGCAAATAAGACTATTTTAAGAGAGGGAAAGGAATGCGAGCTGACTTAAGGCAGGTGGAATGCTTTTGCAAGGTTAGATGGAGGAAAAATAGTAAGGGTAAGGAATAGGACCATGGCATAGCGTGGGAGAGAATACAGTTCACAGCAACAATAAGAAAGGTCAGGAAGAAGGCAAAATGGAGTACAAACAGGGAGGGGTGCTAAGTGGGATTTGAAATAACAATAATATGGAACAAATATATAATCTGAATAAAAAGAAAAAATAAAAGACCAAGAGTAGTGAGTGAGTTAGAATACAATTGAAGCAAAAGAAGAAATATTCAAAGGCTATGTGAAAGGAACAAAAGAAGAAAAAAACCATGCAAGTTCTGAGGAAAAAGTAAGGTGAAATTTGTCTCAGTTGTTGGTGTTCACCTTCTGACTTCTTCCTGGATGTGTATCTGGTTTTTTATCAGCTCAAGGTCCAGAGGTGGGTTGTCCGACTTCTGACAACACTACCTGTATGTCCTTCACCCGCCCCTAGAGGGAGCTTCTGTTGTGATGGAGAGGGCAGGGCCTCTTTGTCTGCCCTGGGAGGCACTGTTCAGTCTTTGGGGAAACTTGTGGGTGCATTCCCCCATCCCCACCCCTCCCGTCTTAGTCTGAACCAGTTTATTTCCAATAATGTATAGTTTCTGATTAAATAACTGTCTGTTTCACAGTGTCAGGGGGACCATCAGTGTAAGTGTCATCTCTCTCCTGCTTGGTGTAGACAGCAGCTCTGTGTGCCAGCTGAGGCTGGGCAGTGCCCTGAGTCCTTTGCTGTATACTTTCTGAACTTCTTTGATGGCCTCAGTGAAATAGGGCCCTAGGACCCAGTGTAAAACTTTGTCTCCCTGTGAAGAGTTCAAAATGGGCCCATTTAGGTGTTAGTCTTGCTGTCTTACTCTTTCAAGTGACCCCTGTAGTGTTGTTAAGCCCACCCAGCTGGTTTTGCAGATCTCCCCCTGCTCCTACAGGAGCTGGGGGCTGCATTCAACCTCCCTTTCCTGGAGGTTCCACCAAGGATGGGGGCCCAGTCTGGCCTCAAATAATCTCAGGTGCACACTTCCCAGCCCAATGCCCTCATAGCACATTGTGGCTTGCACTCTCCACTGTGCGCTGCTGTGCAGGGCTAGGGCTGAGAAACCACCTCACTTTGCATCCCTTTGATCAAACTGCCCATCTGTACTGAGTGGGAGCAAACTGCACCCACAATCCTACCTTCTTGTTGGCAGGGCAGCTGCAAGGGCTGGGTCCCTGCCCATCATGCAAAAAAGTCTCCTTTTAAAAAAAAGTCTCTGGGTGCTCCCTCTGCAGCGCTAAGCTTCTGCCCAGCTTTCCACACACTTCACCTCTCCAAAAAGTCAAGAGTCTACCCCAGGTGTGGCCTTCCCCTCCACCAGGTCCAGGTACAGACAGTATCTCTCTGACTCTCTGGCACTTTCCTGGTTGGCGACTGCTGCCACAGCTAGTGTGAGCCCCTGGCTGTGTGTGTGTGTAGCCTGGTTCTCTCCGAGGACTCTGCGTATCCAAGTTGCTCCTGGCCAGGTCTGGGGATTCCCTGCCTTGTGAGAGGAGGGGGCTGCTAGGCTGCTGTCCCTGACAGAGCTCTCCACGGATGCAGGCGACCAGCAGGCGCCACACAGGGGGACTTTCCCTGTCCACCTATAAAACATCCTTATCAACTGTTTTGAAGCATTCTCTGTACTGTTTGGCTTCCAAACTTCATATCAGCTAAGATCCTGTTGACTGTTCACTTTGTTTGGAAGATCAGCTAAGTGTCCGAATTGGGTGCAAGAGCAAGTAGACTTGGCTCCCACTTACTTGGACACCATCTTCTCTTCTTGACACAAGAGTATTTACTGTATGATTCCATTTATATACGTTCAAAAAAAGTTAAAAAAAACTATGGTTCTAGAAGAATAATGGTCACCTTTGAGGGGCAGTTACTGAGAAGGACATAAGGAAGGACCTCTGGTGTATTAGTCATGTTCTATTTCTTGGTGGTGGTGGTGTGGTCACTTTGTAACAATTCACCGAACTGCATGTTTATGATTTGTATCCCTTTACATGAATACTTCATTAAAAACAAAAGGCTAGAAATGACTAAAAGGGTGACAGAAGAAAAGGTTCCATAAGAAGCTGAGGCTAAAACAAAACAAAACAAAACAAAACAAAAAAGAAGAAGAAAAAGACGCTGAGGCCTGACCAGTGAGGCTCAGTCGGTTGGGTGTTGTCCCACAAAGCGAAAGCTCCCTGGTTCAATTCCTGGTCAGGGCATATGTCTGGGTTGAGGGTTTGGTCCCTGGTCAGGGCCCATCTGGGAGGCAACCGATTGATGTTTCTGTCTCACACTGATCTTTCTCACATCGATGTTTCTCTTCCTCTCTCCTTTCCTTCCCCTCTTACTAAAAAAAATACAATCTTTAAAGAAGCTGAGGCTGCTGGTTCTGCAGAACCCCCTTTCACCGCTATGTATGGGATTGGCTGCTATGTTACAGAGGGATGAAATTACCTAAATCATATTATTTAAAAATCACAAAACTAACTCATGGTAGAACAGGGATTGGAATTCAGGTTTCCTAATTTCACAGTGTTCTCAAATTCTTGTAGACATGTTTGTGGGTATATATAGAGGAATCCAGTGTCGTTCAGGTACTCATTATCCTGACCCCCAAAGTAACGAGGTCATTAGGAGAAGCAAAATTAGTCATTACACAAAAATATTTATGAAAGGACAAGAAGACATAAAATTGGTCCTCACCCAAACATTCCTCCCCTGGCTCAGACCAGCTTCTATTTCTGCCAATTCCCATCAACAGCCCTTGTCAGTCATTCTTGGTGAGTCTCTCCAGTGTTATGATGTTAAACAGAATGATACAAGTATAATATAAATCAACCGCAAAGTGAACCTACACATCTGAGAAAAGATTCAGGATTCCATGAAGCTGGTAAAAGTGCTGTTGGAGAACTGCTGGGCTTACATGCAAAGCCACTGACAAAAGGAGAATCCAGCAGATTAAGGTCAGTTCACCGTCGTGGGAGAGATGCCACCTAGCATCCATTTTCCCTTCCCACTCAGTAAGACAGTCCTGATTTTTCAGTAGCTGTATTTCTATTTTGACAGTAAATAAACAGAGGTTAATATAGTCTAAAGATAAGTCTAAGAAATAGATATAAATGAATTTTTAAACCTAAAGAGCTAAATTATACAGTCTCACAAATCCCCTCCTCCTCAAGTAAACATCTGAGGCTGCAACCCAGTTGCCCCTTGTCTGTGTACGAAATGAGACGCTGCTTTACAATGCTATAGTCCATAGATGAAAACACATTATCTGGGGGAATGGGAAGGTTGTTGAAAACAAAGTAGAGCACTGGAGAACTGTGTTTAACTACTGTTTACAGGCAGACACTAGTTAAATGCACCAGTCAGGGGTGCTGTAAATATAAAAACATTTGCATGAAAGGAACATGAATGTATACATAAAAATAGATACGTAAAAGATACATAAAATATTGAATTCAGGCAGTCACAGCTACTTCAGGACAAAGGCCAGGAAAGATGTAAAGGCATTCCCACAGATATCTACCGCATTCATGCACATGCCCGCATCTGATGACAAAGACAAGATCCCATCAGTCAGAATTTGCTTAAAGAAACCACAGCCAGTATCTTCATAAAGATCTTAAATGCCTCTGCTGTCATCAACATTCCTGTGAGAACCACTAGATAAGCACACTAGGTTCTGCAGTTACTCATACAACCTGCTTTTGTCCCCTTGAAAAACAGGACCACTATCACAAAACCAGAGCATTCCCACAATCTCCTTACACTCGTATTTTCTATCCACAACGTTTATAAAATTAAGAAGTAACCAAGTAACTTTCCTTGATGCTTTATTGGCATAAGACTTTATGGATTTAAAAATAAATCAATAAAACCTCTCTAATTTACATTCTCCAGCATATTAAAATTCGTTCTTTTCATAACCCACCTTTCGCCAACGGCGTGAAGACTTTCATTAATGCGCCACATACCAAAGATAGAACAAAGAGCTCCTGGTCCTAGCAGAGGCGCACAGTGCCCTTAAAAGACTGCACGGCGTATATCGATTACTGTTTTCTGTTCTAAATTAACACGCACCGGAGGGTACCGCAACTTGCTCCACCCAGGTACCACGGAAGGGGGCGGGGATCCTTATTTGAAAGGAGCTGATTTCTGGCCAAACAGTGCTTCTCCCCTCTTGGGGGGCTTCGGGTTGGCCTGTGCCAATGGGCTTCCTCGCACAGATCTCCCGACACCTTACACGGCTCTCCAATGGAGGGATCCTCGCCTCACAAAGAGATAACTAGGGCAGAGCTGTTATACAAGCGATACCCGACGCGGAATGCCAGCCCGAGGAGTCTCCCACGAGTCTGACTTGGGAGTCACAGCATCGGCAGACGAGAAAGCACTTTTGCTCGACAAACAATTTAAAGCGACCCTCTACTAACAGCAGCTTTGCTGGCGTGCAAAAGTGGGAAGACAGAGGAAGAAGAGGGTATCGATCCACAGGGCGCCAATTTCAGCCCAGGGAGCCAGGGGCCGGAATGCCGGACCACCTTCCCCCCCGCAGTCGGTCACACCCACCCCGGCGATACCTGTTTTCGCATGTTATTCATGACACCCATGAAGCCTGCCAACAATTTAGCTTCTTCTCGAGCAGCAAGTTTCTTCTCGGTCTTCTTCTTGCAGCTTTTCTCCACTCCGGAGGCTGCCATCCTCCGTCGGCTCGGTTCACCCCCGGGGCTCGCCGGGCTGGGCGAGGGGTTGCACACCCCCGGACGCGCTGGAGCTTCTGTTTAGCAAATACCACGGCTGAACTGCGGCTGCGGCTCCCTGCTCCCGAGCGCGCTGGCGGCAGAGGCGCGGCCACTGCGGGAGAACAAGGCCTGGAGGACCCCTCAGGAGCTCGCAGAGAGGCAGTGTCACGGGGTCGGCTACATCCCCGGTAGGACCGGAGCCGGGCAGAGGAGCTTGCGCACTGCGCTGGAGGGGGCGGGGGCGCTATGAAGGGAGCGGGGGGGGCGGGGCCTATCGTCACAACGGCGCGCCGCTCGGAGCCACGCAACGCGGGGCGCCCTGGTTGCCGTGGTGCGCGCCTGGAGCCGGATGTTTTGTCTTCCAGCTGGCCCGCGGGGGTGCGTCCCGTTCTCAATGTCCCAGACAGATTTTCCAAAGTTAGCTTTTGTGGCGAGAGTATCTTTTTTTAGGCTGATTGGGAGGTTGAATACATCGCAGTGTCTCCCGTTAGTGTCATCTCCGTAGGAACAGGGCTGGCGTTTTCTTCTCTATCAGATTGGAATGTCGTAGGCACTCAATAAATACCACATACTGCAAGTTAAAGGCTTATTACGTGGAACCCAAGATTTATTTGTTTGAGATTCATAAAGCCAGAGCACATAGTCCCGTGGATGTCTCCTTGATGCGGATTGCTTGACTACTTAGGCTGGTTTGTTCACTCATCAGTGTTTTAAACTAAGGTCAGGTGTGAGCTCCAGAGATCAGTTAGGCTTCCCCCAAGTGTTCTAAGGACACACGAAACTCTATCTCAGAATTGATGTCAATGCTTTTCATAACTATAATAACTTACTCTTTTTAGTGTGCGGTGATATGCAGGATTATTTGAAAATTTACATTCTGAAAACTTTCTACAGATCCTTTAATTTTATACCTAGGTCTATGTAGGAATATACAGAAACATGTTTTACGTAAAATAATTCACACTATTGAAGCATTATGCTTTCTCTTGATGAAGACAGTATAGTATAACAGAGCAATGGCGAATAAGCCTCCATTTTTTACGAAGAATAACTTTGAATGAGACACGCCTCAGTGCACTTTATTTTTTTCCTTTTAATCTAGAAGTTCACAGATATTCTTCTATTTTAACTAGCCAATAACTTGAGGTTTTTGAATGGATCCTGACAATAGGGAACATTTATTCCTAAGGAAATTAGAAACTAGGGAACTTTTATTAAATGACCTACGACATTGAAAAACGAGAGCATGTTTAAACTGTTTTTAAAGTAAAGGAAGTGGAAACCTGTCTTCTATCTCTAAGGCTTGAGGGACACTAAGGATTTGATTCAAAGGCAGAAATGTACATAGTGATATTAAGTGCTATTCTGTAACAAGGCAAAAGAAACAAAGAACACCATCCTCCTACTTGATATTGGAACAGGCAGTCCTTTTTCATATTGCAGAATATAGACCACCAAAGGTCATGGAAGAGCCAAAGGATTAAGAGCTGAAAGAGATTATGGAGGTTATATTGCCCACAGGTTAAGCATGTAGCTTTGCCTGGATGCAAAGTCAAGCACCTCCACTCTCTAGGTGTTCAACTTTGGCCAAATTGTTTAACTTTTCTTATGCCTCAGGCTCCTTACTGTAAAAATAGAAGCTACTGCGTGGAACCGCTTTGAGGATTACAAAAATACTTAGATTGGTGCCAGCACAAGACAAATAGTGCTACTGAGTTAATAACTTTAACTATTGTTATTTAATCCAACATTTCCTAAAATGTGTTTCTCAGAATATTAGAGCTATGAACCATCCCCCAAATTCCCTTAGAGTAGTAGTACCCTTGGAAATACAACTTTGGGAAATAATATATCCTTCTTGGAGAAAATTTCAAGTACATTTGCATATTAAGTTTTTGGAGAAGACTTGCTGTACCTATTGCTTGAACCTAATCAGCTTTGCTGTGGTATACTGGCTTTTGAGGTGTCTAGTCAGCCCATTCCCATTTTCCATGAATTAATTTTCTATTCTCATAGAGGATGGAGTCCTAAAGTTGTACTTGTTCCATGGGATTTTATTATACTTGGCTTTGACTGATTGGATCAAGGTTGAGCACCTGAACCAAAGAAAGCCAATTAATAAAGTAGGGCAAAGAGCATCATATTCTCTTTGGAGACTGTTGAGATGGGTTTTGGTGAGCTGGCATGTGGCAACTCTATGGGGAATATGTACAAGGACTTCAGGCAGCCGTCTTTGGACCATGTGCATAGATAAGCAGAGAAAGGCAGTATTCTGAGACTTCAGAGAGAAAAATTAAAGCAGAAACTCAGAAGTCAGGGAAGAGACCAGATGGTAAGAGAAAGGAGAGGGCAGAGGGCCGAGGGCCAAGGGAAGAGGGGAGAGGGAGATGGAAATACAGTAAGGTTAATTAAGCTTAAAATCCAGGGTCTCTAACTTTAACAGGCTTCTTTCAATGCTTGGTTCTAGCACTGTGTTCACACAGTTATTTGGTTTTATAAAATTTATAAAAGTAAACATTTTAACCACAGGCAGTTGAGTTTGTTGTCTCATTCTACTTTGGTTTTTGCCTCTATTGCCCATCTTTTACTATTAGGTGGTGTTGGAGCAGACATGGATATTTTGGGGAATCGACTAAGGACAAATTGAGTTGGAGATACATTTTGTTGGGGTTGAGTAGGATATATTTTTGTAGACCATAGTTACTTACAGGTAGTTATTTTTAGCCTTTCTGATGTAAGTACGACCTTCAGGAATAGTCCCAATGCCCGCTGTGCCAACTCTGTGCTGTAATGAAAAAACGCAGGGCCAGAAATCTTATTACAATATGCCCTACAGTGCCCAACACTGGAGGGAAATGTAAGGAGTTCAGGGGAAATAAGTTTGAAATGTATAAAGCCAGATGTTTGTCTGTGGAGAATTCTTTCAACTTTCAGATATGCAAAAATGTAAGGAAAAGATTTAGTATTTACTGAGTTCTAATTTGAAAGAGTATGCACACCCCTATGTTCAATGCAGCATTATTTACAATAGCTGAGATTTAGAAGCAGCCCAACTGTCCATCAGTGAATTAGTGGATAAAAAAGGCATGGTACATTTACACAATGGAATACTACTTGGCCACAAAAAAAGGAAATGTTACCCTTTGTGATAGCATAGATGGAACTGGAGAGCATTACGCTAAGTGAAATATGACAGAGAAAACCAAGTACCGTGTGACTTTACTCATGTGTAGAATCTAATGAACAAACTAAACTAACAAAATAAAAACAGACTCATAGACAGAGAACAGACTGACAGCTGTCAGGGTGTGCTGCAGGGCTGAGTGAAAAAGGTGAAAGCAAAACAAACAAACTCATAGACACAGACAACAGCATGAGGATTACCAGAAGGAAAGGCGGGGTAAATGGTGATGGAAGGAGACTGGACTTGGGGTGGTGAGCACATGATACAGTGTGCAGATGATGTATTATAGAACTGTGCACCTGGAACCTACATAATTTTATTAACCAATGCCATTCCAATGAATCTGATGAAAAAGTAAAAAATAAGAGATAATGGAAAACAGTTTTCTGAAGTTGTTACACCAATTCAAGCTCCACCAATAGTGTGTAAGTGATGCGGTGGATCTACCGCCTCTCTGACGCCTGATATTGTCAGACTTGTTGATGTTTATCACTCAAATGGTTGTAAAATGATATTTTATTATCATTTACTTTTCCTAATCTCTATTGATGTTAAATATCTCATCATATGCTTATTAGCCATGTATATTTTCTCTCCTTTGAAGTGCCTGTTCATACATTGTAACTATTTTCTATTGGGATGTCTGGGTTAAGCCAGTAAAAACTGAACACGGTCTAAGTGCCATCAAAAGGAAAGGGTATAAGTGAGCTGTGCTGTGTAACATTTTTATACAGTGTGGAAGGTAATGAAGAAATAAACATCTCAAATTTTCTTTCTTTCTTTCAGGGAGGGAGAAACAGAGGGAGACAAAAATGATATGTGAGAGAAATATCAACTAGTTGCCTCTTGCACGCCCCCACCTGGGGACCTGGCCCACAACCCCGGCATGTGCCCTGACCAGAAATCAAACCAGTAACCTTTGGGTTTGCAGGCCAGTGCTCAATCCACTGAGCCACACCAGCCAGGGCTATCTCACGTTTTCTGTGTAAGAATTACTGTAGGAAAAGTCAAAGAAATAAAACGTGGTTCCTGGCTCCATCTCCCCGACAAAGCTTAGATGCTAATTAGGGACATAAGACACTTGAAAGCATCAAAGGCATCACAGTAGCAGGTGCAAATAGTCAGAGGATTGGTTTGCAGGACTGTGTCTTTTCATCTTATATCCCCTAGTACTCCCAAGAGTTAGTGAATGAGTGAACACTTAGAAGAAATCGGTTAATTTTGTTGGACCCATATTATTTTCCTAGCTTTTCTAAATGTCAGAAGACCTCCATTTGTTCTTTTTGTGAAGTTAACTGAGATCATTCACCTGGAGGGAAGCGTCCCCAGTGGACAAAGGAAGCTGGTAACAAGCTTGGAGACTTGGGGATCACATTTTTAAAAAGAGCTTTAGATCTCTGGATTATGACAGTGGAACTCTTGGTCTTGGACACATTTATTAATGTGACAGACAGAACATGATTTTTCAGTGTTATTTAAAAAATGCCTAATGACATTGAACATCTTTTCATGTGTTTATTGGCCATTGGTGAATTGCTTGTTTATGTCCTTTTGATTTTTTTTTTTTGTCTATTGATTTGTAAGCATACTTTGTTGAGGTGGGTTTTAGGCAAGTTGAGTTTGAGATAATGCATGTGTAAAAATGCCCAACAAGTCATTGAAAATGCAGGACGAGGTCTGTAAGAAAAGAATACAAATGAGCAAAAGCAGCTTACTGATTCATAGCTCAACGAGGAGAAGGATCCAGCAGAGGCAAGGAAGTATTCAGATGATCTAGAAAAACATGTCCTCACATGATCCTTAGCAGTCACACTTTTTATTACTACACAATTTGGTGTGGCCTGTCTGCCTGCAGGAAGTCCAGGGTTTGTTTGGGTTTTTTTAGTGTCACTTCCCAAGTTTAGCCAAGAAGCCCCAGGGGTGCTGATTCATGTCCAAATGTTTGTCCTTTTAGCTATTATTTTTTTCTTAGCAAACCCAAAACTCAGTGTGCCCCTTTAATGCTAGAGGATTCCACGGAGCCATCCTGATGTTATAACTCCAGAATGTGCAACTGATGCAGTGTTGGTGCACTGCCTTCTGAAACCTGAGCAGTCTGAAGACATGCCCTGAGCAGGCCATGCTCTCGTTGCCAGTGACCATCTGTGCTATCGCTACTATTGCTGAAGCTGAACCTTAGGATTGTTGTCTGCAGACCCAGGCCAAGCTGAACCGCTGTGGCTCTAACTTTGCAGATCCGAACCCAGGTTATGGTTGTTCCTCATAATACAGAGGAGAAATGCACAATGCATTGTCCAATGGAATCTTCACCAAATATGACCTTATCAGCTTTAAACTCATCCGATTCATACTCACTTTCCTGGGGTCCTGCCTGCCTCTGGTTGGCTGTATTGGGGGCATACCAACGAATGAATCCAGACCAGGATTCACTTTTCCCACTTGATGGCTTCACCTACCTTTCCCCATGTTCATGGTAAATTATCTCCTAGGAATCTTGTTCTTTTCTATTGCCTAATTTAATTCCATCAAACAATTGCGATTCACTTGAACTTGAGAGGGAAAGAGACAAGTTCTCACATCCATTCCTCCCAAGAGTACCATCATGTGTGTTGAGGGCTTTGACCAATTCATTCCCATTCCCAGCAGAATCTAAGTTTTCAACAGCAATGGCTATGTTTGGAGGTGGGAGGGCACTGTCAAAACGCCCTGCTGTGACTCGGAGATGCAGAGAGCAGACTGATAGTTGCTGGAGGGAAGGAGGGTTGGTGGACTAAGGACAAAGGTGAAGAGGTTAAGAAGTACAGATTGGAAGTTACAAAATAGTCATGGGGATGCACATTATAGCACAGAGAATACAGTCAATAATGTTGTAATAATTCTGTATGGTACCAGATGGGCACTAGAAATATTGGGGGGGGGCACTTTGTAAAGTATATGATTGTCTGACCACTGTGCTGTGCACCTGAAACCAATACAAAGTAATAGTAAATGTAAACTGTGATTAAAAAATCAAATTACAAAAGTCCTGTTGGATCACAGCAGCACCTTCTCTCACTCTCTTCATCAGAAGTGACCCTGAAACGTTAAGCCCCCTGCAGAGGTGGGTGCCGCAGTCCTGCTGCAGCAGGATCCAGGGGGTCCCGAAGGTGGGTAAGGTGTCGGCGATGGGAGACAGGCAACTACACAACTCGATGGCTGTGCAAAGCTGTTCCGATTTATTGTCACTTTTCACACTGCTTATATGCAGATTTTTTGGCAAGCCTTAACTTTCTAAGGTTATAGATTTATGATTAAACCAAGCAAAAAATCATAATTCATTATACAATGGTCTTAGAAATTAAGAATAAAAACTTATCTTGCCAGACAGAATCTCAATCAATTCCTTTGCCTGTGGTTAATGATTGATCCATGATCTATGTCTATTTCTTAATTCTATTCTACTAAAATATTATGAACCAAGTGCCCTTTCTATTACTATGTGTTCCTGTAAGATTATTTTGTTCTACTAACTTACAATGGGTGAACTGATTTAAGTTTAATTAACTATCTCCGAATAGAATTCTTTTGCTCTTTGGCATCCAGGGGGACCTTGGCATGCTAGTCGTTCTATAGCAGGCAGACTTTGCCAAGGAACATGTTTTTCATTATTATTGACTATTCTTGCTTGATGTAATTTGCTCATAAGTTCTTCTTAAAAAGTCCTCGGTAAGGAATTACACAGTATTTTAATTAATAACCTTTTACTATTAATCAAATATGCAACAATAGGTGATTTTTCAATAAATTGACTTTCTATAGAAGCCTAAATAACTTCCTCCTTCTCATTCTCTACTTCATCTTAAGATATTTATTTTAGGTTTAAATAAAACAAGCACAGAAAGAATAATAATAAAATTCCTATTAGCAATTCCCCTAAAATCCCCACTACTAAGCTAATTATATTGTGTCCTCCCTTTAGGGGGGCCTCCTTTCCATTTAACTTATAAGCTGGGCTATATTTGGTCTGAACAATTGGTGGGACTTTTCTATTTTCTTCCTCTTTCGGG
>VMDR010007299.1:0-41281 GCA_007922815.1 Macrotus californicus | reverse complement strand
CATGTTCATCTTAACAAATGGCTTTCTCTTCCCTACATCACATAAAATGACCTTCCTCTATCTCTCACCCCCTAATGCCACGTCTGGGGGAACACTGGCCCAAGCTCATTCCTTCATCTATCCCATGCAGCCCGCAAACTGAAATGACCTCATTTCTCGTTTTTTGCCTGCCCCACCCTAATCCAACTGTTCTCGCCAAAGTCAGCTTTGACCTGCTTGTTGCCGAGCCAACAGGTACTTCTCAGCATGGTGCCAACGTAAACAAAAATAAAGTAATACTCTGCACTGGTGTGAAGGTAAAGAAGTAAACATAGGGCACAATGTCTATATGAAGCTATGAAAACGTTCACTTTGTTTAGATAAATGAAGTCCCATTTTCCCGATACCTGGGCAGAAACCTAGAATTCTGACAGCATGCTTATTTAAAGGGAGTGGAAACATTCAATCCAATCAAAGCATGAATGTTATACTCTGTAAGGGCTATTCTGTCAAGAAATAAAACATAGGCAAGTGATAGTTTTCTCTCTTATGGAATCTTTGTTATTAACATGGCACTGTTAATATAAATTAGTATTTGATTATTGTGATATCAACTCTAGATATCCTTAAGAAGTTTTTTTTCTTATACTGGGTGATAAATTTTAACACAGTAGAAAAATAAAAATATTCCTATGCTTTGTTTTTTTACACTTATAGAATACAAGGTGTGTTGGCATCACGTGAAAATTAATTTCATCACACAAAAGCATGTGTATGATTCTCTGGAAAACATATTCTGCATTCCATTGTGAGGATAGTTATATTACAGTGTTCATGGACAATGAACTTTATAATAAGCCTAGAGCCTGATGGTGTACTTTCTTCACAGGTACTCAATTAATCTGCCTATGATATTCCTATGATTAAGGTAATAGGGTTTTTTTTAGAGTTGGGAAGGATCTCTCAGAGTCTAGAGCCCAGTGTTAATTCCACGCCCCTGCCCCATTCACCATGGACACTCTGTTTGTGAATACAAATAACCCTGTTGAGCCTGAGAGGACCAATCTTAAAGATTCAAGCTAAAAACCAACCTGCAGCGGGCTCCCAATGGTCTTCCTTCTGAACTTGAGAAGCACGTGAATGAACACGGCCCGATTATGACCATCGTCTGAATAAAAATCCCTGCTTTCAAATTTGATGGGGGACAGATAGATCACAGAAATACACTGGAAAGAAAATGAATAAAATTCTTCCCCAAAATGACAGTAAGGGCAGGCACACCCCACCCTCATGCTAACAACATGGGCCCATTCATTCATTCTCCAGGCTGTAGCTACAGCATTCTTCCTAAAATGGAAATCTAAACCTACCCCAAACAAGAAGGAACCAAACCTTCAAAACTCCTCCTGGACCTCAGGCAAGATCAAAAATCCTTAACTGGATATCAAATCCTTGGTCATCAAGTCTCTGCTCCATCCTACCACCACGAACATGATTCTTTGTACCCCGCTACCCACCCCCCACCATGGCCCTTTAGCCACACTTACCTTTCACTTCCATAAAGGAACAAATCTCTTTCTGGGCCTCTGAGCCTTTGTATTAGCTGAGTTCTCTACTTGGACTCTGCTCTCTTACCTCCTAACCCTTCACTAGCTCACTCTTCTGGTATCAAATTCTACATCACTTTCCTCGAAAACCCAAGCCTAGAGCAGATGCCCCTCCTACACACTCTCATGTCACCTCTTCCCACCACCAACTGGACATAAAACTACTTCAACTACTACTCCCTGCCCATCCTCATCACCTAGAATCCTGCTTAGAAAGAAGGAGGTAGTTGACGTGCCTTTTCTGAGTGACTCAATGAATAAACAAAGGAATGATACTGAGGTCCTAGTGGGCCATCGGCACATAAACCAAGGACTTGAGAGTGGACACTTCTGGGTTCAAGTTCATTAAACATAAAAATAGGAAGGTAAGCTATTTTTCCCCAAACTTAATGTGTGGATGCCAAATAATTTTGCTGGTTGGATGTATATGGAAAAAAGACAGCCCTGTGAGAAACAAATTTAAGACACAGTTAGCAAGTTAAGTCAGAATGGAATGATGCTGGAAGGTAAGTAAAATGTCCCTGTTGGACTTATTAGCTGTAATATCTAAGTCACCTCCTGGGGAGAATTGGGCTCTTATGTGAGAATGCTCACTTTTCTTCACTTGAGCAGAATCTAATCAAGTGTGTAAATGTCGCAGTACAGCAAATGGCAGGAGAGGATACAGGTTCCTCTTGCGTGTCCTGACGTCTTACCACAGGGAAGTAACACAGGCACTGCGGGCACTGAACAGAGCAGGGACGTGAGAAACAGTTACACGAAACTTAGAAAGAGCGATATCCTTGCTCTAGGCGAGGGCTGGAGTTTGATGATTTCTTCTTTAGGCGCAGGGTTCAACATCAGAAAAACAAAATTGCCAGTTTACAAGGCCTGTGCTGGTCTATTGTTGGCTTCAAACACTACTTGGATAATGTTACTTTGGATAATTTAGTTAATTCTTCCCTTGTAAAAAAAAAAGTAAAAAGAAAGAAAGAAAGAAGGAAAGAAGGAAAGAAGGAAAGAAAGAAAGAAAGAAAGAAAGAAAGAGCCACCCTCACCCACACAAATGAAGACTCTGCCAGCACAGTGATGAGCAAAATCCTGGTGAATTCCCTGAGAGCACCGGAGAAATAAGCTATGAAGCACAAACTGCATTTTTACCTTTAAGTCAGAATTATTTGATAAAGAACTAGTAAGAGGGGCGCTATGGAAACTATTTACTTCATGTCACCCACTTTTCTGAATTTTGGTGTTTAAATCATCAGATACTTTCATTTTCTGTGCTCAGAAGATGCTCAAAATCACAATCATAATGATCAGCTTGAATTAATTTTCCCTTCCAACACCGAGTGAGCGCTGGTTTATAGTGAGACTTTAGAAGTCCTGTCTACCTGCTCATCAAACTTCATTTTGGCAATTTTTTGAAAACTGTTCATAAAACTCACACACACGCGTGCACACACACACACACACACAAACTTAAATCGTATAGGAAAAGGTTTCCACCTCTGCCAAATTTCAGCTGGGAACAAATTTTTATGGCCAGCTAATAAACCTGCTGAAAATAGGGTCTGATAATGGAAACCCTCCCGCGTCCTTAACTACAGTGTGCACGCTATAATAAAAAGAATTAATGCAGTCAATTTGTACTACTGTTCTCGGAACAAAAAACCCTATTTCAGCCCCAGTCTTTTCAACAGCTGATTGGCAGCTCTGTCCATTTCCCCTCTCCAGTGTTGTCAGGGCTCTTCAACATGATAATGAGCCTGTCACCATATTCAAATAGCCCTGTGACAGCAAGTTTTGTGAGTGTGACGTCCACGGCAAAGGGTCTGTCAAAAAGCACCTTTCAGAAAATGAAAAGCGAATGCTCTCCTGATGATCAACCTAATTTCTCCGCAGATAAAAGAGTGAGATTTTTTGATTTTGTCAGTGTTGTGTTGCATTTATCTCTTCAAAGGTTCCTGTTTTCTTTCTTTTTTTAAATAGACATAAATTTAACTTTGGCCATGATGGGAGATAAATGATGATGAAACACATTTGCGGTTGGACGGAGCTGAGTCCCTCAGGTTACCACGGAGGGAAAGGGAGAAAAGAGAGAAAAAATTTTTGATATTTTTTTTTTGGCCACATATAAAAACAAGCAAGAAGGGGAGACAAATCTGTGACCAGTTGTCTGACAAACTCCCCAGGGTGTATTACAGTTTGAGGTGCTTTATTCACTGAGGCCACTCGCTTCCCCTAAAACACCCGCAGGAAGTGGCTGTGTGTAGCTGTCTTCCCATCCAGTCACTTTCTCAAGGCACCAGAGAATGTGTGACGTGGTCACAGTGGAGAGAAAGACGCTAGTGCAAGATTGGAGGGTTCTGTCACCCTGGGAAATCGTGTCCATTGGCTGAATAGTGAGAAAATGTGCTTTCATCTCATTTCAACACACTGAACAATGTCGTGTGTAACTGAAATGTTAAAAAGTGCTGTGGCAAAGGGAAAAAATTAGTTTTTCTTCAGTTGTGAAGAAGTATTTTATACAAAGCCCAGTTCTCTGGAGAAGTGATTTTCAACCTTATTCATCTCGGTGCACACATAAACTAATTACTAAAATTCTGCAGCACAAAAACTATATTATATCTCTTGCCAATCTGACAAAAAATAGGTATAATTTTGATTGATAATAATAGTAATTACCTACCCTTTTTGCTCCAAAGTGACTTTTTAAAAAAATCAGGTGCTTATACGTGTGTAATATGTAAGATTTCTGGTTCCAAGAATGAACCAATAAGATGCGACTCTATTATATGACCTCTGTATTTATGGTTCAAGACAGGGCATTCACACTGGACAGCTACTGCTGTGTTGGCTGTTGTCATCTTTTATTTGACAATCTAAGAAAAACAGAGGTCAGTTCCCTGGACAAAATAGTCGGGTACTGTGTGTTTTAAAAATTCCTGTGGCACACTGGTTGAAAATTGCTGCTCAAGAGTATTGTTTAACTCTGCTCTCCACCCGCCCCATATACACAAAAATCTCCGTGTGTTCAGCCTTGATAAAAATCTTAATTTAGGTATCTTTTTAGAAGGAGTACATGCACAGGCATAGACTCTTGTTTTATATACACATGCACATACATATGTATGTATGTGTACGTGTACATGTATGTGTATATAAAATACACATTACATACTCTGTGTGTGCATTATATGTGCACATAAAATCCATGCACAGACAGATGTACTGGTATGCATATAAAATTCATGCACACACATAGGTGTATGAATTTTATATGTGTGCACACAATACATGTGCACACATATGCATATATGATGTATATGTGCCCATGCATATACACACAGAGAAGAGAATGTCAAAGTGTGACTTTTCTTGCACGTTAGTTAGTGCATCAGATCTTAATAAAATTCACACAGGTGTGTAGTCAAGGAAAACTGGGAAGTGCTCAGGTTTCCATAGCAGAAACAGGGCACAGAGAACTGTCACTCTCTCCTTCCTGAGGTGCCCCTAATACCAGCTTCCAACATAGAGAAACACCTGCCGGTGGTCCCGAAGGCGCTGAAGAAAGAAAACCTACGTAGAAATTTAAATCCAATGCCTACTTCATCTCAGGATCTGTGATGGAAAAAAAACCACCTTACGTTTTAGAAAGCACATGTGATGCCATATGATTTAATTCATTAATGTTCTTACATTAAACTATATTCAAACATTTTTAAAAGATGCTGCAAAGCATATATAACCTTGCGTCACAGTGCCCTGATTCCAGCTGACGGTTCACTCGGACTGATATAAGTTTCACATTAAAAGCAGCATTTGCCTTAGTCCTCTCGTCTTCTGGCAACTTTTGTCTCCACATGTGATGACAGCGTTTGAAAAGTCCTTTCACTACTCAAAAACAGGAGAACTTCTGTAATTCTGATTCCCTGCATTTCAAAAATATACAATCCCAGTAGGTCTCATTTTGGTTGAGGTCTGACTGCGTCAAAAGGGCCAATTCATTAAAGACGAAGATAATTTCATGCTTTTGTACTTATGATATAGAGAGAGCTGGTGTGACTAGAGAGTTTTCTTAATTAGAAATTAAGACATTTTGGGGCGGAGGCGGGGACCTCAATTCGTCTTTGCGATAGAGGGTGTTCTGGATAGACCAGGGGGGACTAAACTGCAGAACACAAAGGAGATGCTTGTTTTTCCTTAAAGCATCACTCACCTTTACTAGTTAGCAAGTAGTGAAGCTGAAATTACTGATGAGTTTGTTTTTTTTTTTTAATTCCAGAGAAAGAAAAGGAAGCAAAGAGGAAAAGCTGGGTAGGGGTAGAGGAGAGTGGGGCCTCCCCAATATGGGAAAATCCAATCCCTGCAAGAAGATAAAAGTAACTAATAAAGGATCAGCAATAAATTTGACTGATTTTAAGTTCGTCAGCTGGAGGGAACTATTATGAAGCCAGTAAATAGAGCTGTAGACAGCTGGCTTTGTGTGACACCCGGCTCCCTTGCCTAAATGTTTAAACCCTTGATTTATTTGGGATTTAAAAAAAAGTGAAATCTCAAACGAAGCCATCCCCAACACACAAAGCAAATTCCAGAATCTTGAAGACTTTCATTGTCTCTGAAAGTCATTGTCACCACCCTAATCCCCTCATTAAAGCTACAGAAATGCTGGGATGGCATTAAAATGAATGCAAACCATTTGCAGCCATCTCCTGCTCACGCCACCTCCAAATGAAGGCAGGCACATTGCATAATCCAGGCAGCAAGAGCTCCTGACAGGTGGATGATTTATGCTCATAGTCAGAAGAATCGGAGGGCCTGCAGAGGAGACAGCATGAGCGAGGCGTTGGCGAGACAGATGCTCTCAGTGGGCTTGCAGGGGCTGGCAGGCTCCAGCTAGTTCAGGTGCAACCTGGACACTTTAAGTCCTGAACTCCTATTGCCCAGATTCCAGCACTCTGACGTGCCATTTGCAATCTTATATGCAATGTACACAGTGAATAACTGCCAACTCCAGGCGAGTGCTGTGTTCATGCACAGGCCCATTGCACACATCGGGGGCATGCACACAAGGCCCAGCACAGAAGTGGGGAAAAAACCCAAACCCACGTGTGTCCATTGAATATTATAGTACAGATGCAAATCTCATGTCGTTCAAGAATCTTCACTTCTGAAAATATTTAGCCCAGGTAGGGTAGGTGGAGAGTGACAAGACTCCCTAACAATTGGATCGATATTAAAGACTGCGCCATGGGATTAGGGGAAACACACCTCAGCAGAAAACCGACATTCCCGTCAATTGTATTAATTATTTTTCAGATACATGACACACGTTCATGGTGTTTTATTCTGAGGAGGCATTTGAATGTTTGAGAGGAAAATGAATCCAGGGAGGAGAAAAGGAAGGAACCCTGAAGGGCTGAGCTGCTTTGAAATGAATCTGGAAGATGAGTTTTTCAGAAATTCTCTCCATAGCCCCAAACAGTAACAATCTGGCAACGATTAGGATATTGGTTTAAAGGGTAGATAAACCTCCTAATTACATCCATTGATGACAAATTACTGCTACGCCGATCTCTAACAGAAGGCATTAGCCGGCACTTGACTGGTCAGCAGTGAACCACAGACGGACAGAGAAATTCACCCCACTGAGCTCCAAATACCACCATCGATCAGTTTTCCTGCTCAGCCCGGCACCAGAGCCTTGGGAACCAGCGAAGACCATGTGCGTCTACATGAGCAAGCTTCAGGTTATTCTGAGTGAATGTGACTTTCCTTTCAACCCCCAGATATGACAGGGTCAAAGGTAAAACGGCTGATAAGAATTAAAGACGCAGGCATCCCTTTAATTAGACACCGGTATTCAAAGACTTGGAAATTCCCAAGAAGCCACTTTGCAAAGCAAGACTTACAGTGTTATTTTTTCTCTTTTTTTTTGGCGGGGTGGGGGGGGGGGGAGCGGTCGGTTGGGCAGTGGGCTTTTTCAACTAGGCACCACTGAAAGAGAGATTTTTGAAAGAACAAAATGGAATACACTGTCAGTAATTCAAACTGCCTCCAGACTTTATAGTTCTCCCTAGAGAAAAAACTCAAACAATTTGAAGTCTTCAAAAACTATCCAAATCCTTTTTCTAACTTCATTAAGCTGCAGTGCTTAAAAATCGTTCATAGCAAGTACTTTAATTAGAGACGAGCCGGTGCAGAAATCGCTGGGAAGGCACGGCGTCCCCCCAGTAACCAGACTGCCCGGCAGGGAGAGGACTCTTGCTCAACCATGCGACTCTGTGAAGGGACATACTGGGGGGCTGATCCAGTCTCTCCTCCCCCAAAAGTACTGTGGGTGTGGGTGACTGTCCTACAGAGAGATGCAAACAGCATTCTGGCCTTGTCAGTATTCTGTGAGTTTACCACTGTATGTAGAGGAAGAACAGAAAATGTGTTGAAGAATTTTTTTTTACAAGAAGTAGCAAACAAAGTCATCTGTACAATGCAAGCCTGTTCTCCCTTTTTTGTCCCCCCTCCCTTCTCTCCCCTCCTATCTGTTTTCTGTGCTTTCTTTTTCTCTCTAGGACCAACCTTCCAACCCCAGCGCTATGGGACGGACACTGCCGCCGTAGCAGCTGCAGGGGAAGGCACACAACCAGCATTGGAGCGGACAGGCCATGCAGACCTCTGTGAGGCGGACACTTCTTTAATGCACTAGAGTCGGTCCTGGGGCGACCCTAGGAGGTCGAGCCTGTGCAGGAGGAGTCTGTGCTCTCTACTCCCGAGCCAGAGTAAGGGCTTTGAGGCAGCGTTTGAGAAGACAAGGAAAGAACTCACAGGTTCCAAGTGACCTGCGACAACTTGAAGCTCAAGTTGTTCAGAGATGTAAAAACACAAAAAAAACTAAAATAGAACAGTTTTTAAGGGGTCACGTACTCGTTACAAGTTCTGGCTGGAGGAGAGATTGCTTATCCTAAAAAGCTAGAACTTCATGAACATTAGCATCTACCCCCCCCCCAAAAAAAACAAAAACAAAAAACAACAACAAAAAAAACAAAACAAAAGAAAAAAGAAAAAAAAGAAAACCTGTTGATGCCACAAATTAAACTTGGGGAAAAGTTAACAATGATGGGATTGAGACAGGATTCTGGGGAATCAAGGTCATTTGTTTCTGGTCTATGACAGACTTTCCTGCTGCCCGCCCCAGAGCCCACGGAGGGGTCTGTGCCATTCTGGCAGGTTCCCCTGACCCTGCCTGTCACCTTCAGCTCCCACGAGTACAGGAAAGGGTCTTAGGCTGGAGTCACACAGCGCTTGATCGGGGACCTCTGACCCCAGCGAGTCACAGTGAACAGCAGTGTGAGGACACCCCAGGCCCACTGTGAACGCACACTTGGTCATTTCGGAGGGAAAAAAAAAATCCAGAAAGATGACATTTGAGACCAAGCAGAACCGACCTGCTTTGGTTTGGCCAGGCAGTGCCCTAACACCTGGACGTCAAAATGACGACAATGATGCTGAGAGCAAGGGCTCGCACTCACCAAGGACAGTGTCAAAATTGTGTGAGGTATTTTAAATACATCATCCTCTTTAATCCTCACAGCCAGCTCTGTAGAAATGCATTATTATCTTCATCACCATTTTATAGATTAAAAAAAAAAAAAAACAAGGCTAGAGAAATTAAGAAACCTGCTAGGAATTGCCAAGTTAACAGCAACTCAGCACAGTCCATTAGCAAATTCCATGACCTTACTGATGTGCTGTGTAGAAGAGTGTGCTTACAATACACAGTTCCAACTATGCTATCTTCATTTAACCACTACACGCACTAGCCCGTGCCTTTGTAAGCTATCACACTACCTATGGGACTTCCGCAATGCGCGAGGAAACTAACGATTCATGATCCCCCCCTCCACTTCCCACTGGCCTGAATTTCTTCTACATATCCAGCCTGGAAAAATGAAAGTAATTTATTTTTAAAGAAAGAATAAGGTGCAGGTGCCTGAGCACTGCGCATTAGAAGACTTTTTACCAGTGATCTCTCTCACTGTGATGGAAAGGAGACAGAAGAAAAGACCCGGCAACTAACCTCTGCCTCCCGGCCCATTAGCTGTTTTCCGATGTGCAAATGACCCTGGTCTCCCAGGACGGTGGAAGAGCTCGCTCTCTGCTAGCACCAGCTCCTTCCGGGCCTCCATTTAAATCAATGCACTAACTGAGGCTGCTCGTTAGGGTCTGCAACTGCAAGTTAAGGGAGGGAGGTGAGGAAGGCAAGAAGTCCTAGCTTTCTCAGCTCGGGAACTTCCGAAGAGGCCAGTTCCCCAGGGACCTTCAAAGAGCAGTAGAATTGCTTGTAAAAGCTAGGGAGTTTTGTGCTTGCTACCTGAACGGAGCTCGTGATAGATTTTTGCTGCTGGAGCACATAACCAAATAGTGAGAGATTTGTGAGTGAGCTGGGAGCTTCTCTAACATTCCTTTTTGTTGTTGTTAAGTATATTTTATTGATTATGCGATTACAGTTATCCTAATTCTTTTCTCCCCTTTCTCCTCCCTCTGCCTTGCACCCCCTCACCCTCCAACAGTCCCCGCACCCTAGTTCATGTCCATGGGTTGTACATACAAGTTCTTTGGTGTCTATATCTCCTATACTATTCTTAACCTCCCCCGTCTATTTTATGCCCACTGGGACTTAACTAAGAAATAGAAGAAGATCAAAATCTACGAACAGTAAAATGACAACAAAACTTCTCTAACATTTCTTAGGCACATGGCGTTTGAAGTCCTGTTCCTTTTACTTTGTCACCATTAGTGAAGCTTTATTTTTCTCCACTGTCCTCTCCAGATCCTAATTAATGACTTCTGGGGACACCTCCAGGCATAGATGGAATCAGGGAGAAAATACTTGTGTTTGCAGACTGCACATTTGGACCTGTTGACGGCCGAGCATGAAAGTGATGGTACAAATTGAAAATGGAATCATCAGACGGTGGCCTGGACCGCCCCCCGGGATGGACGCTCCCGTCTCTGATTGTCGGCCTGGGAGGGGTGCTGTTCGGAAATACAAGCAGCTCCCACATTATTCAAACCATGTCTAAGAAAAGATAGAAATATTCTGCACAGAAATGTTATGAAATAATATGGTGGTCCTGCAGAGAGCAATATTTACAGAAATCAAAGCACATTCCTGTTCTTGCCTAGCCCTTTTGTTTTAAAGTATATGATAAGGGATGATTCTGGAATTCTAACGGCTCTGCTACCAAAAGCATTCCCTGAAATAAAGGTCTCTTTGCTCACAAAAGTAAGTAATAGACACCAGGGGCTTCCGTGTGACAGGAATATTACTTCACCTCTTGATAGTCTGGTAGGATTCACTCATGAAGGGGAAAAGCAAAAGCTTTCACTGAGAATACATCGGCCTCAGAGTCCGCGAAATTCAGATTCAATCCCGGCTTTGCCATTCACTAGTTGTCTGATCTTAGGAATGTTATTGATATAAATTATGTAAAATAGGTCTTGCTTTTCTCATTTCTATTCATCAACTTATCAAATGTCTGTGGAGAAGGTAGATAACAATGTCATTTCTAATTTTTTTCTTTTTGGGGGGATGACACTCAGGATATACTAACTGCTATATAGTCAGAGTATTCAATATAAATTTAATACAATATGATCGCTGAAACACAATTGTGTCACAGTCACACACACAAAGGGGCATGTAGAAATAATTTATATATGATGATAGCCTCTGAATTGGTTTTTAAAACCATTACGTATGACAAAGCTATTCCTGCACTGAAATTTTCATAATGTAACTAAAACCCCAAAAAGAAATCATGTTACATTTTATTGAGCACCTATTTATTATGTATGTGCTCAGTGTAGTTAGGATCACTGAGGACTAAAATATAAACAGACACAGTCCCTGTTCTCTAGTTATTTATGCTTTCCTCCATGAGACATACTCAGTGACTAGCAGAATACCCCAAATTAATACTAACACAATATTTTCTGAGTGCTGGCGGTTTACTGGGCACTATGGCAAGGACATTACATCTGTTACCATATTTAAAACTCAAAACAACTCTCTCCTGCAGTTATAACTACAACCCCCATTTTACAGATAAGACGTAAAAAGTGCAGAGTAACTTGCTCAAGAAAACACAGCAAGTAATAAAGTTTGGATTGAGCCCAGACTCCTTTTCGGCACTGTCCAATAGTCAGCAGCCACGTGGGACTATTTAACTAAAATTAAAAATTCGATTCTTCCGTTGTAGTAGACGCATTTCAAGGATTCAATCAATAGGCACAGATGCCATTTGATCTGAGAGACCAAGCTCTGAGTCATTACCATCCACATTCCTCTGTAGGAAACGTGAAGTTAAAATGCCCAAATCTGTGAAACAATATAAATGCCAGTGAAATTCAAAACAGGGAAATCTATGTAACTGTAAGTAATGAGACTTACGACAAACTCCACGAGGGCAGAAACCTGTCACGTTCGCCTTCAATCGCTGGCACTTAATAAAGTGAGCGATATGGAGTCATGCCTCAAACAGTGTTCACTGAGTGGATGCATACAGGGTGGATGAATCAACCTTTAGGGATGAGCTTGAACAATTTGTATCGCTGGGATCCATAAGTAGCTGCAAAGCAGCTCCAGGGGGAATAACCCGACCCCAACTCGAGATGTTATAAAGTACTGGGTGTACTTCTTGAAGAACACACAAAAGTATTTACACAGATTAGGCATAAGGCAAGAATCTACTTTTCTTCCAAATATTTCCAAGTTGTACGTGAATTGATAATAACCTAAGACTGGCTAAGGTCAGAGTAATTGCCA
The DNA here is from genome assembly GCA_007922815.1 of Macrotus californicus. Classification (NCBI taxonomy): domain Eukaryota; kingdom Metazoa; phylum Chordata; class Mammalia; order Chiroptera; family Phyllostomidae; genus Macrotus; species Macrotus californicus. Next base: position 28,891 of record VMDR010007299.1, on the reverse strand, counting down.
TTTAACTGGCTTCAAACATACTAATGATTATGATACTGTTGATGCTGAAGAGACTCAATAGTCCTGGAGATAAATGTCTCAGAGATCCAAGAGGGGAATGTCTGGGAGGAGGGGCAGGGAGGAGGTAATTAAGGAGGTCAGAAGCTGAGGAGTCAACACATGGCCACTCAGAACGCTGTGAAAAAACTTTGCTTTTAGAAGAAATTTTAGAACAAAGAAAAGTTTTTTTTTTTTTTTTTAAGGGGAGAAGGGGAGTGGGAGAAAGTGGAAGTTGTGTGCCCCAAAGAGTTATGTAAGGGGTAGCAGTGTGGCCGGGAGAAATTCATTGGACAGTCCAGTGAGAAGCCACTAAATCAGGGCTCAGGTGGCCACAAGGACAACAGTGGATCTGAAATCTGAGAAGCTGCACAGGCAAAATGGACTTGACTTCCCAACACGATGTGCAGCATGCTGACCGAATTGAGCGATCGGGACAGACGTACGTACAAACATGTGCTAAGTTAAACCAGGGAATGCCCATGATCTAATTCACACGTACTCTATTCCATCAATTCCCCATGTCCCTGATATACCTAAAAACTCTAGTAAAATAGTCCAGGCCTCTTAAAATTATGATTACACAGCCTGTGATTCCTGCCTATGTAGAAAAGACTTAATTGTTGAAAAGGGAATAGTTGAGCAAAATAGGAATTCTGATTAAATACATGGAATCTTTGGACAGACAGGTGCACCCAAGGGCCACTGCTAAGAAACCCTCCCTCTGGGTTTCACCTTGGGTCCCCTTTGACCTTTGAGCACCACAGTCATCTATGAAATAAGAGGTTGTTACAACCGGGCTTTGAAATGGTGGGAATTCTAACACTCCTCTCAAAGGTCTTGAACGCTTCCTGCTTCCTCAGATATTTCCATGCTACGCTCTTTCCATGGCGCTGTTCAGATTCAAAAAAGTATTTTAAGCCGATGTCAGGTAGAAACTACTTTATCATGTGGACAATCAGCTGATAGCCATCCTACCTGAGCATCCCTTCCTCTGGTACCTGGGCTGTGCACGCTACCTGGGGAGCATGGCTGAGTGGGAGTGGCAGGTCCCTGATATTTGTTCCAGCAGCCACAAAGCCACACTGGCTCTCAAACAGCACAATCTGTCATTCACTTAAGTCTGGTGTGCCAGGAAGCCCAAGGATGGACTCCCCACCAGTACCATCAGGCCCAGGGAATTTGGCTAGCACCAGGCACCTGAGACTTCTGCCAGCTAATTGGCTTTGGGGAAGCCGCTGACCTACTCTCCACTGAGTGGTTTCTGTGAACCTGGAACCCAGCCTGCCTCTCATCATTGATCAACCTTGGCCAAGCCAGCTGGCTTGTTCCTTTGCAGACAGCTTGCCTTAGGGAACCTGGTTGGTGGCTCTACAACCTACTAAGCAAGAGAGAGACACAAAACTACAGAACAGTCTCTTAAGAACTGACCGGTGCTTGCTTTCCTTTGAGGGTGACTTAGGAATGAACAAAATCGTGTAAGATATGTGCCATTACCTAGAGATTCACAAGTTAGGAATGGTGCCCAGATGTAATGAACCCAGGAAGCACTTCATTGAATGAGCCTTGTTTGGGTCTACCAGAACCCCTTTATGTTACATTTAAGCACAATGTCCTTAACATCGACGCCACGTTGACATAGCTGGTGAAAAGGAATAAGAATCTGTTGTCTGGAGAGCGGTTGGGGGAAAAAAATCAACTCCAAGAGTCCTCTGTGTCTGGGGAAGGCCCCCCACATCACATACTGGGGTGTCATAGGAGTCTCAGCGACTGAGCAAATGTCGAAGCAGGTTTCCCCCCTGGGGGCGAAATCCATTGGGGATTTTTTTACAATCCAAAAGGAATAAAAATGTGTAGCATATTAGATACCTGCTGGCTCCCTGTGTCAGGGTCACAAATGGAAATGACAAATGGGGACGATCAAATAAATGATTAACTTTTAGTAGTACTCCAATTGAAGCAGGAGGAAGGGAGGGAAAAGAACTGTCTCTTAAAACTTCAATCTTTCTGCCCTCTCTCAAACAACAGGCAGCGAGGGCAGATTTATTCAGTTCAAGTAATTCTTTGGTAAGTTTACATGAGACAATGCATCTGCTTCATTTCTAATGGAACTCTTGTTTTTGAAAAATACACACAGGTGAAATTGTTTCAGAGAACCAGACATGCACAGGCAGCACGGGATGGCCTAAGCCCCACCGTGGATTATCTACCGAATCATGGATACATCTCTCAGACATCAGCACTTTGATTTTCCCCATTTATTAAAAGGGTAAGACTGCAACACCCGGTGGTACACCGTGACCACGCCCTCAAAATAACTGAGGCAGGGAATCAAATGCACTCCTCTCTACAGAAATGAAACTTATGGGATATTTGGTTCTGAAGCTTACTTTTTAAAAACTGGCACCAGAGAGTAAAACTTTGTCACAGGGCCAAATGTTCCTCTATGCTCCTGTTTGGACTTAAATATGATATTGTCCACTGCGTCACAAACCCTGCAATCAGGTCCCCGGGAGCTAAACAGCTTGAGTGTTGCTGATGTTTATCCACACAGTTTATCATGAGCAAGTTCTTCCAGAGTTTATGTTGGGAGCACAGGAATCTCCGAGTGGGATGACACCATAAAAGATGACCTAGTCTAACCGCCACATGATACTTGGACTTGATCTTACATTTCTCCCAGTTGTGGGAAGCTCACGGTCCATTCTATTTCTGGAGAGTCAATCAAAAACACAAACCAGTCAAGTGAGACCTCATTCAAAACAAACAAGCAAAACAATTCAAGAAAGAAAACATGGTTTACTTAAGTCATCTTTTGGAAGCTTAGTATCTCATAGCATCCACAGCCTCGGAAAGATCCCAAGCTAACTATATACTGGGATATTTCTATGGTTCACAAAGAAAATGCCATGAAACACAGAGCACAGGCCTGCTATAAAATCCAGGCTCCATCACACAAATCCTTGTGAGAATTTTGGCAAGTAAGGATCTCTCTAAGCTTCCGCTTCTTCTGTAAAAGGGGAAAACGCCCACCCCTGGGGGTCATCGCAAGGATTAGCAAAAAAAAGAAAGTAAATCCAACTAAAGCACATAGTACATAGCCTGATGCATATTAAGCTCTCAAAAATATGTTATCACTTTTACCTGAAAAATCTTTGCTACTCATTTCAAGATACTTCATATCAACAAAAAGATCTCCAGCTGGTATCTGTACGTGAAATAACTTTTTTTGTGGCATCTTAAATATATTCCCCAGTGGCTTAGTGTTAAGACAGAGCTCACAGAGAAGGTGCTCTTTGCTATTGCTTGTATTATAACTTGCGAGTTTTGTTTAATACCCTGCATTAATGAGGGAGCTTCTTAGGATAACATTACAATAGAGAGTGCGAGAAATACCGGGGAGGTCAACGCAGTTCTATTAGCTGTCATCTAACACAGAAATATTTTCCTTGAATACCATTAAAGCTTTCTCCTTTTCTTTGTTCTGCTTTTTGAAGGCAGTAAGAACCCAAATTTCCCTACCGATAATTTCTGTTTTCGACTTGGCAACATAACGATGTTAGACTTCAGGGGGAAAAGAAATTCACCTTGGCAATGTCTTCTTCAGAGGTTTTTACAAAAGATATTTTGTTAGGATAAATTTACTAAGCAGGCTCTTTAAGTAAGCAAAAACACAGCTGCTTGTTACTAAATGACCGGAGTAGCTTTTTATATATATATATATATATATATATTTTTTAAAAGACAACCTACCTGGAAAATGCTATACCCTTTAAATGAACTTTTTATTAAAATGGAAGCTATGAAACAGAAGGGTAATCAGACAAGTAAGTTGCTCTTTGCCATTCCTGCTGATGGGGGAGACCCAGAGGATCCTGAGTCCCCACTGCCACGTGGAGATCAAGACGCAAGCTGGGGATGCAGCAAAAACAGTTCTGCAATAATTTTTCTTTATATCCTGGGGACTCAAGACAATGGATGGGACCAATGTCATAACAGCTACATGAATGAACCTGTGCTGTCTCTTGTAAAAATGTTCCTCAGCTTATGATGTGGTTGTGTCCCCATGAACCCATGGTAAGTTAAAAATATCGTTAGTCAAAATGTATTTAATACATCTAACTATTGGACATTGTAGTCTAGCCTAGCCCACCTTCAAGGTGGGCAGAACACTCCCATCAGCCCACGCTGGGCAGAGTCATCCAACACAACAGTATACAGTAGGGTATCAAGGTTGACCAGGAGTTGAGCTCCTCGTTACCACCCAGAATTATGAGAAAGCATGATACTGCATATCACTAGCCTAGCAAAAGATCAAAATTCAAAGTACGATTTCTCTAAGTGCGTATCATTTTTGCATCACTGTAAAGTAAAAAAGAAAAACAAAAACCGTAAGTTGAACATTCCTAAACTGAGGAACTTCTATATATGTATATATGTACATACACACACAGGCAATGTCTTCTCTCAACTAAAAAAGTAGAAACAGAAGGTAGACCCCACAGACTGCAATGAGACTGCTCCGAATAAACAGGCCCTCTGGATGCAGGACCCTCTAACGTGGAAGAGGAGGAGTACCCAGCACCCCTATACTCCCATCATTTCTTCCACCTAAAGATTCCCCAAACATCAGGTCAGCCCTACCAATCCATGAGACAGAGTAAAACATGAGGACCTTCCTTTCTAGAGAGAGTGGCAACTCGTGATGGATTTAAGACAACATGTCAAGCCAAAGGAGTTAGATAGGGCATCAATAAGACCTTTCTCAGATACCAGAGTTCCACCAAGAAATGGAAATAAAACATCACTTGAGACTCTCCGACTTTTTTTTTTTTTAAATTAACTTCTTTCCCAAGGACCTCTGCAGAGACAGACACTAACTCAGCATAACCAAAACAAATGATGTAAATGGATTGCCCTACGCAGGGTCATAAAGCTCGCCCCAGGACCTCCATGGCTCCTGCCACACAAGGCCTTCTCCAGCTCACAATCAGCTCACAACCCTACCTGCCCCATTAGCCTGGAAGGCCTTTCTTCAGTTGTTCCCCACCAACCATTATCTGTATCCTCAGGGGCCTCATCAAACCCCAGACGAGACACTTGGTTTCCTGAGATTAGAAACCTGAGGAAAGTCCCCTCCTTACATGTGTCCCATGTCTCTTACAGACAGAACCCTCATTAAACCCATAAGCTCTGAGGCCTCCTTGGGAATGCTGGGACTCTCTCCCACATGCTTTACCCTCAAATAGATACTCTGGGCCACTACCGGCCTGCGGGCTGAGATTGTGAGCAATTGACCCAAGAGTGGGGCAGGAAAGACCCCCTGTTTGGCTAAGGCTGGGACACAGCTTATTAGAGATACAGAATGGGCCTGGCAACATGGCATACCTGACACTGAGCCCCGTTCCCACTTTATCTGCAGTGGGCCAATAGGCGGACCACCCAAACTCTCTGAACCCTGGGTTCCTCATCTGATTAATGAGACTCTGACACCCAGGGTGACTAATGCCAGATACTGGTTCCCAACCTTTGCTGTGACTTCATCCTGAACAGAAAGACTCACATTTCTCCCGTATGGTTTAAACTGCCTACCCAGGATCTGTACGCTTGTATTTTTTAGACTTTTAAAAACTGGTAGGAAAACTGAGCACCTCTGTAATAAAAGCTTACTTTAAAAGTGTCAAATCAAACACGAAAAGCAACTGCAGTTATCAACTATAACTATGTCATGTGTTTTATTTGCTTTAAGGACTCATTTCCTCCCCCGTGCCCCTGAGGAAGTATTTAGAAGGCATTTAAAAGTCTTTCCATTCTCTTCCCCTCTCACTTTTGTCAATATTTTTATTTAAAAAATGTAACAGCAAAACTTCAAATAAATCTGACTGGTACCAATACAACAACCTGTGATGGGATTTCTGATGCCCAGAGAAATAAAACTCTATGGACAGAATGTCAATATATTGACAAGAGATGGTAGAGATTGTGATGTAAAAAGGGGAAAATGTTTTTCAAACACAGGCAAAAATGCACAATCAGGAGTTCAGTTCCCAAGTATTTACATACCTATACATTGCTCTACTATTCCTCCAACTCTCACTTCTATTAACTTTGACAAAAATAACAACCATACTTCCTGCTTTTCTAGAAAGATGACAAGTATCCAAAAATTAGTCAGTTAAGATAAAATTTACAAAAAAAGCACAATTCACTAGTCATATCTATCAAATCATTCCTATTTTATCTCCAACCTCCCAAATATTATCATCCTCATCTTTATATTTGTGTCCTATTTTGGTATAATATTTCTGTAGATATTATATCATTTTTTAGTAAAACTTATACTAGAATGGAAGAGATGAGAAAGAATGTAATCCAACTGCTCTCCTGCATATTTGGAAATGGAGACAGAGTTGAATGGACTTGCCCCAAGCCCAGAGCTAGGGAGTAAAAAAATCAGATTTAAAAACTCAAGCAAAATATGTGGCCAGATGCATGGCAGAAGCTCAGTTAATATTCATTGAGCTGTACTAAAACTTATTTCCAGCCTCTGATTTTTTTTTCTGCTATGCCCTGATATCAAAATGTCATCAGGAAAATGTAATGTACCGATGGGATTAATAGAATCCGTATGTTTTTTAAAGGTGTGTGATTTGTCCGTTTCCTTGGTAGACCAAGGCATGGGTCCTCCTTTGTGAATCTAAACTGCTAATCGAAGGCATTCTTCACTTCTAATGGTGGTAAAAACGCCTGCTTGGAGTGAGGTCCCTCTTTCTCCTTGTTACGCTATTGTCTCTTTGCTTCACCTGAAGTCAGATATTAGAGACTAAATTTTCTCGTGAAGTTTCTGAGAAAATTTCACTTATTGATGTGCTTCTATAAACAGTTTGGAAAGGGTGCCAAGGTCACTGATACTGCCAAAGGATAACGGATTTTGCATGAATTTGTGTTAGTCCACTAGATCAAGGTGACAAATGACCTCCGGATGTCAGCTCACAGGGCCAGGCCGGGTGTCTACACTGGTTTTCACCCAAACCTCCCAAGGTGAGTTTGTCATCAGTCCCACATTTATGAATAAATAGGCGAAGGCAAGTGAGCTCTACAGGTTATACACCTTGCCTCAAAACCAGGAGGTGGTACAGCCAGAGCTTGAGTCTAGGTCCACCTGACCCTGAAACTTGACCCTCAGTGTCCCCAGCAACAATAGCTAATGTCCATCTGGTCCTCACCCCAAGCCATACCAAATTCTGTGCACTTAACCTCTAGTATCTCATTAGATATGTAAGACACTTTATTTGCAAACACTATTATTGCTGCCATCATTGAACTGGTGATGGCACTAAAAATGAGAAAGGTCAAGGACCCTTTTTTTTAAGGCAAAATCGAAAAGCACGCTTCTTGGGCATGAACTAACTAAATTAGTCCTCCATACTCTGGCATTCAGAGATATCATATTGTGCATCAGTGTGGGTGTCTTGCTCCCATTTGCAAGAGTAAAAAAAAATATTTGAGTTGCCAAGGTAAAAGCCACCCGTGCCATAAACAACAAAAAGCTCTTCATCCTCTGATCAGTGGATTCTATACCTAAATAAAATAATTACTGCTTTCATAAAAATGCCTCTGTTTGCCACGGACAGAGAGAAAACCAAACCGGTAAGCCCTGCAATTGCCTTTAAATAACCAAGGAGAGAGATCAAAATAAAAATAAATCTTGACCAGATTTATAGGAGCACCTTGATTAGGTCTTGTTTTTTCCCTTCAAATAAACAATACCTGCAAAAAATGAAAGGCGAATGTTGAGACCAGATATCTTGTAACAGATGGGTTTTCTCTGACATACAGTATGGGACAATGCCGAAAAAATAATGCTGGCCCATCATTTGTGCAGCTTACCAGCAAAGTACAGCCCAGGATGAAAAAAGAAAAAAAAAAAAAAAGGTGGGGGATTTTCCAGGATGCAGAATGGTATGACCACTCAGATTTGAACAATCATTTTTTAAGTGTACTTCTTTTTTAAAAAAAATGATGTTTAAAGAGACAGAGGAAGGGACAGAGAAGGGGAAGATAAAAACATCAATTTGTTCCACTTCTTTACGCATTCATGGTTTGCTTCTTCTATGTGCCCTGATCGAGGATCGAACCCACAACCTTGGTGTCTCAGGATGACGTTCCAACCAACTGTGCTACTCAGCCAAGGCTTAAGTGTACTTTTTAAAGTTGTATTATTTTACACTCTTTTGTGGATTCTCCACACAACTCTTTCATTGCTTCAACTGGTAACAATTTTTTGAATGCCATCCATTCAGACACCGTCCTGGCACTGGCTCACGAGAAGGCATATCTGATAAGAATGAAATTATGTGCAATGTGCTATAACTTGGGATTGTTCACCCACCATACACCATTGTTAGTAGAAACAGTGAGGGATAAAACTAAGGATTATTATTTTTAAAAGCATGAAAGTCTCGTTTTTCTATAAACCGCCCTCTTAATAAAAACTTCATTTCCCTCAGGCAACCCTGTATGGAAGATGCATCGGGCTAGCTGAATAAAAACACCGGTTAAAGGAACAAAGGTTCCCATCAAAGCTGTTGAAATCTGATTTCATCTCAGATTCCAGAACTAATGTTGTTTTTTGTTTAAATAGATTTTGTCTGTCAATTTCCAGACCTGCTGCGCCATCGGCCTGTATGGACTGCTGTGGCCAACATGGGGGTTATAGCGGCAAATTGCATTATGGACTGGTAATTGAATTGAACAGGTTTACATTTGAATAGATTTACTACATCATGATCTCTGACATACTGCAAGGGACTGAAATCCCTCTCCATCCATAAAGATACATTTAAGACAGTATCATTCTCTCCAGGCTGAGAAGGCAGGTCTTGAGCCAAGGAGATGGCCACACATAATTATGTATTTATATGCAGGGTGGAATGCTGCATTTTTTTTAAGTACAAAAGAAAAAGAACATTCCATATTTACTCATAACCACTCTGTCCTTTCTCTTTGGGGGAAGGGCCTCAGAGAACTGGTATTTGCCCATCAAAGTGGGCATAAGGGGCAAAGGAAAATAAATTATGATATAAGTGTATCAGCCACAGCAGGAATTTCCTTGAAAACAGACCCTCCAAAGGCTTGATAACAGCATCTGAAGAGGTGTGAATCTGAGATAAGCACCAGGCCCATTAACTTTCACCGACAATGTTTAATTAAACACAGTTCACAGCTCTTCGGTCAGTCTTAACATCCTTCAGGGCTGCTTCTGCTCAAAAACCCCAATGGGGAGTTTATTTAGGGGAGATTGGTTTTTCTGCTTCCTCCTGAAGCCCGGAAGGGTACACAGCTGAGTAAATTATAGTAGCAAAATCGAACTTATCAAAAATATTTGCTATCTACCTGGAAATGGAGGCCTATCTCAACATACTCTTGTTTTTTTAAAATAAAATCGGTATCTAGAATCTCTCGATTCAAAAGATGTTAATTCATATGTTACTTTTATAGGATTTTTTAAGACACTGATGTGCTTTTTGACAATAAGAATTTCTCACCTCCCAACTCTTAATGAAGCCTTTTTAAAAGAGCATCGTCTCACTTTGAGTCGCTATAGCTCAACTGAGTGGCACAACAAAAACTGAAATTAACCGCCAACCATCATATGTTGAAACGCGTTGTTTTTTACTCTGCTGCTGGTTTTAAGGCAATGACTAAGATAATAGTTTTCAACTCAAAAAAGTAAGCTATGGCGACCGTCCGTCTAAAAGGAAAGTCCTTCGTCCTGTGGGCGGGGTGGTTGTTGGGTTTCTAGTCCTACGTGTCCCTTTGCAAAACTGCCCTGTTGGCCTTTTCGGATAAGCTTTCTCTAGCAAGAGCGACTGTGCCTGTCTCCTCCACCGCGGGGTCACTAGGGCCCGAGCATAGTGCCTGGTGCGTGGGAAACACTTCAACGAAATTTAGTGAACAGATTGTGAATGTAAAACATGTTAACTGTGAAAAGTCCTAACAGGACCAAAGGCCGTACAGTGAGAATGAAAAAATACGTATCGCCCACCCTCGTTTTTATTCACTAGTGCAACACTATCGTTACCTGTTTTCATCGGTCTACCATCGTACATGCCTGTCACCTCCTACCCTTCTCCCTCCTTTCTCTCTGTGCAGATCCTTCATTTTCAAATATACATGTTAATAAAATTTGTAACTTAATATAAAGGCATCTGTGTATAAAATATATTTACATATACATTAAACCACACGAATAGGTAATTTGTTTATTTTTTTTGAACATGGCAATATATTTTGGGTATCTTTTCTGCAGGCTTTAACGATAGAGTTATGGACTCTTTTTTTTTTACAGTGTTTTTTACAGTTGAAGACAGGAGAAAGAATTTGAGAGTCTTTTTCTGTACCTGCCAAGGAAGGAGTTAGTGCTTAGCGGACAAGAGGCACAGAAACAGAAGCCGAATCCGCATACCCAAATATCATTTGACCCACCCACTGTCCTGTTAACAAAGCTCATAGTAAAAATCTTGTAAGCAGACCAAACCAGGAAAAGGTATGAGATTGGTATCCATGCCTCACTGAAGTTCTCGTTTGCTCCTGGGGAACAAACATGGCTTTCTTTGGATTTGGGAGTTAAAAAGCCAGTGATCTCCAGTAACAACAAAATACCCAAATTCACAGAGTCGACCCCGGGAACAAGGAAAATTCTATGACTTAACAGAAGCTCTACATGAAAATATTCAATTTATCTAATTTTCCGTCAAACTTTTCATGTTGTTCTTTCATGAAATGATCATATTTATTTTAAATTCTGGCGAACTTTCTGAAGAGACAGAAGTAGATCTACATGCAGTGTGTAAAGTGCATTTATAATAGCATGCATGAAGAGACCTTAAAAAAAAAAAAACAGTTAAATCTAGGGCTTCCCAGGAAAACAACAATTTCTCTCCAAGCTAAAACATTAGTTTCACCACGTGCTGAGATACGCAAGCACTTCAGGAACTTTCATACAGGTGGAAGCTGAGTGAATTCTAAAATCTGACCACTCGGTGTCAGTTTCTGGCTGTGTGAGCTCAGTCAGTCTGGTTAGCACAGAATACACATTCCTGGTTATCACCGCATGCCTGTTGCTCTTAACCTGACCAAGAGCGACAACTTTGATGCCATTACTGCAAGCTCTTTATACAGAGAATAAATACCAAAGATAAGATTAGAAGAGAATAAAGAATGCTTTAAATCTAAGATGAATTAGGAAAAAGAAAACAGGAACTATATGAAGTGGTGGATATGTTAATCAGCTACACTGTAGAAATTATTTTACAAAATACATGTATACCCAAACATCGGCTTATGCATGGTAAACACACCCTTTGTCACCTCTACCTCAATAAAGATGGAGGAAACTCTCTCTGTGAGCCGAATAATGAGAAGGGGGGCAGAAAGACAGGAACGGGGCCTCCTGGTTGTTCTTCACCCTCTGCCTTTTGGAAACTGAAAGGCTGAGAAGAACCAGAGCTTCCCGAACGTACCTGGTGGGTTGAGCCGCACATCAGCCATGTCCTACCTTGTCCCTTCCTGTCGACGTCAGCACTTGGCAAGGAAGTATCAGAGAGGTCAGCTAAAGAAGGAGCACTCTGCCATCAGATGCAGGGTACTCACTGTGACGCATCTCTTCCCAGGCTCTGTAACCTTGCCGCAATTCCTCATGCATACCCCCTGCCCCCATTCCCAACCACCAGCACAGGGCTCCTGGCGAGGGGCCTTACCTTCCTTCAGCATGCCCACTTTTAAACACTTCATGAAGCGGCAGGCTTGGCAGGATTTACGTCGACGCTTCGTGATTTCACATTCATTCGTGGCCGGGCAGCTGTATTCTATGTTACCTAAAGCACAGGGAGGGGAGACAAGGGGATGTTAGATAGGCAAGATGCAGGAAATATTAGCATCCCAAACGCAGTGCCAACTCTGTGATTCCTGTCCCCTTTTCTCAAAAAAAAATAAAATAAAAGGCACATGGGCTTCCTGAGGAAGTCACCAGTGTCATGAGACTGGTTGCTCCACAACCACAGACGATGTACTGAATGATGCAGAGACAGCTGGCGAAGCTCTTCACAAGATTCCGCTTAAGGTGAGCCTTTACCTGGCTGGTGTGGCTCAGTGGATTGAGCGTGGGCCTGCAAACCAAAGGGTTGCTAGTTTGATTCCCAGTCAGAGCACACGCCTGGCCATTGTGGGCCAGGTATCCAGTAGGGGCTGCACAAGAAGAAACCACACACTGATGTTTCTCTCCTTCTCTTTCTCCCTTCCCCTCTCTCTAAAAATAAAGAAATAAGTTTTTTTAAAAAATTAGCCTTTAAATCAGGATGCTTAGTGCACTCAAAGGTCCAGTCTTCCAGGGTCTTAGGATCCAAAAGAGATTTCAAAACAGATTATTTCCACAAAACCACCAACATCAAAACTGTTGTCATGTATTGTCAAGCCTGGACTTCTTTTGGTGACTCTGCTGGGATGCATCAGGCTTATTGTCTTTCAGACAGAAACTTCATGGCGATAAATGATTGGCTGATGTGGGACCACGGGAAACTCTGGGCGGGCAGTGGCTGAAGTTATCTGCTTCTTGCTACCACACTGACCCGTTTTACAAAACAACTTAATGCTTGGTAAATGCTTCTAACTGGTAAATCGTGATCACAGTTGTCCTCGGCCTCCTCCTCATCACCGTCATCATCATCGTCATCAGGCGTGTTATACTATTTGCATAATGAAATCCAAACACTTCAGCCCCCTGAAAGTGTTGTAAGTAAGAATAAACTGCTTTGAAATTGCATTTTTACTATTAGAGTTCACATCACTCATAGTAGTACCTACACATTTGAAATGATATGTAGCCAGAAGAAGATGCAAACTTTAACTTGATTTTTTCTTTTTCAATTAGTCACAGTGGCAGTCTGTGGTATGTGCCCTCCGGCCTGCCTAGAGCTTTGTAAACAACCTGCCTTTAAACCAAAGCTTCTTGGCCCTGGCCAGGTAGCTCAGTTGGTCAGAGCGCCATCCCACTACATCAAGGTTGCGGATTCAATCTCAGGTCAGGGCACATCCAAGAAGCAACCAACGAATGCATAAATAAGTACAACAACAAATCTCTCTCTCTTTCTCGCTCTCTCTCTCTTTTCCTCTCTCTCTCCCTCTCTCTCAAGTCAATAAATAATTTTTTTAAAAAAGAAGCCTCTCTCTCCATCAGCTCCATCGCATAGCGCTAGAAAGTCTTCCCTTCCTTCCCAGCCCTTTCCCCTTGTGATTAAGTGCATTAGTACCTTAATGAAAATGCATTCTGTTTATTGCCCTCTTGGGAAGGGGGAGGTCACCACACCAAATGCATAAATTGTCATCAGAGACAGTCTGAGCGTAATTGCAATTTTGCTGTCCCCCGTCTGCACTATCCAGGGTCCGTCCAACTCCCCTGAAACCTGTGCCGATTCTAGTAATTAGCATAGAGTCTGCCTGGGACCATGGCATTGATGAAATATTTCAGAGTTAATCACACTTTGTAAACACTGATTTATATTGACTACCTTTCTCCAGACCGATGTCTCCTCAGTAAATATCACATTAGTGGATTGCAGAGTTGCACAGACTCACATCGTCAGCCCCTGCTAATTCAACAGGAAGTAATACCTAACTGCTTATAACCACTGCTTATAACCACTGAAAACTGGTTCAGTAGGCAAGACTTAAAAAAAAGGGGGGGGGGGTGCTGTGCATTATAACTTGAGATAAGCCTATCCAAACTGTTTGACTAAATCAGCAGTCTAATTCAGGGCATTTATACTAATAAAAGCAACTACCTTTTTAACATAAGAGGTTAAATAATAAGAGTAATATTAATTGCATCAACAGAAGCACACCCCAGCACCTCCCTTGCAGATACTACTCATGCTATATTCACAGAAAACCAAGGATAAATCAAAGGAACCAGACAGGCTGGGTCCTGTCTGAGAATTCAAGGATTTAGAATATGAACTTCAGATAAACCATTTTCCACTGCAGAGTCTCTTTAACCATCACTGAAAATTTACTTGGCATCAAGAGAGCGTTGCTAGCAATTTCCTAGGGGTTAATTAGTATTCTACTACTAGAACCTTCCAGCTACATGGCCCCTCCATATACTTATTTAAAAAGAAACCCAGGTCTTTGCTTTCTTGGAAGAGCTGAACAATGACTAGTTAGAAAGAAAAAGAAAAATGTTTCCCTAACAGCATTTCTTCCTGTTACTATGCCTGAGAAGTCGGTATGAAGGCAAACAGGCCACTTTCCAGCATGGAGATGTGAGCAGTACTCCAACACTCTGAACCCAGTGCTGGCAACTTCTACTGGGATGATCCACCATCCACCCCCCCTCTCAAAATAATCATCTTTCCTTTCAAACCGGTGCCTCTTCCTCTTTGAAACGTACACCCTCATGCTTCACAACAGCATGCCTCCGGCAGGAACCTGAACCAGGCCTGGGTGACCTCACACCTGGGCTGCGGCAGCCACCCCTGAGCTGGGCACTTTGCCTTCACCCAACCCCGTCTAATCCCTGCTGCATGCCACTATTATACCCCGCTTCCTGTGCCGCTTTGATCACTCACCAGCCTATTTTTTTAAAAAAAAAATCAATAGATTCCTATGGCTTCCGAGATGAAGTATCTAATTTAGACTAGCTAATGAAGTCCCCACACGTCAAATGTTCACCTCCTTTCCCAGCGATACAACAATTATGACCTTGCATGACTTCCTGATGCAGCTAATGTGATGTTTTCCTTTCTGCTGTGTCCTTCAAGACATCCCTGAGAACGATCTACCTTTGCCCCTCTTTTCTTCTGAAAATTACTTCTGTCTCAACGTTGAACTCAAATTCCAGTCACATCTGTCATGAAAATATCCCAGCCCATCCTAGCAGAAAATCATTGCTTGGTTCTCTTATCTTTTCGGGTGCCATCATGCTATCCAGGCATGCTGTGTTTTGTTAGACCTTTCCACATGCATGCAACCCATTACATGGTAAGATGTTGGAGGCAAGAGCCATTTCTAAGGCAGTATAGAAATTTTCCATGAGAAAGTAGTACATGAGTCAAGTGATACCCTTAGAATGACTTAATACCATCTTGCTATCTCAAGGTCATTTCTACGAACGTCAATTACAGCGCTGTCATGCAGTAATTAACATCCACAAGATCAAGTGAACTGGATATCCTGTGAGAAGCCATATCGAGGGCACCAGGAAAATCATCCTCCAAATCCAAAAGAGTAGAAGAAAATTTAGTTCGTTTTCAAAACCTTGAAAAGTACCTTTGACAACGATGGAAACGCATGGCAAAACAGAGAGATCATCAAGAAAAAAATGAAATAATAAAATCCAAAGGCTTCTGGAGTAAAGGGTGCAAAGGGGAAAAAAAGCTGTAAGCGGCTTTAAAGGAAATAAAAGTGCATTTTGATATGAGTAGGGTAAGAATAAAGGAAAATATGAAATACAGATAGATGAGTTAGTTAATTTTATCGAATTATAATGCTTGTTTTATTTTTTTACAAAACAGGTACTCTCAGAATGGCAGCCACATCGCAGAGTATAGTTAGAAGCGATTCAACAATAGCAGCCAAATCTATGGATGACTCTTCTAGGAATCGGTGTGTAAAGATTTTTAAATTTCCTCATAAAGAAGAATTGTCAAGTCGCCACATGAGACAGACCACACACCAAGAACCATTCCAGCCTCCTCTCTCTCCATTACATTCCATAACTCTTCAATGACAAAGAGAAATGAAAAGGCGGGAGAGTGTCTAATAGTGCCTTAGAATGAATTTTTGAAGGAGGAACTCCGTCTTATTTGTGGCTGAACCCTTGGTCCTTTGCAATGAGCCTGGAATTCGGTATCAGGCACTGCGATGGGACAGACAGATGTGGCTCCTGCTCCGGGAAGCCCGCAGCCTTACAGAGGAGACAAGACGTGTCAACAAATAGCAACACAACTGAGCAGTGCGATGGCTCTGGGTTCAGAACGACTACACACGCTCACACACGTGCATTTCCACAAATGCAGGGCTGATGCTCCAGCCAGTCTGCAAGTCCATTACACAGGCGCAAAGGCTTGAACTGTGCTGTAAAAAACGTATAAATAACTACACTTAGGCAAAGGCCTCTTCCCAGCACTGCAGGAAACCCACCAATGTTGTGAGAATCTCACTGTGGACAGACGGAAAACATAGTGCTCCTGAGTGTGTTCATAAATCACATATCTGCAGCTTAAGTGAACAGAAATGGTTTACGATGATGAAATCGGGTATCCTTCAGCCAAATGTCCTGTTTCAATAAATTTGTCTTGACATACATACATGGATGATAACCTGGATTTCACTAAGTAACACTGGTTTACATCCTGAAAAACAAATCAACACCCTTCTAAAGCACGCAGTTGCTGGAGGAAAACCTCTCTCATTTCCGAGCCCTCCCCTTGAGTGGCTTAGCTCATTGTTGTTGGCTGTGTGTACCCAGCCAACAAAGTCTTTGATCCATGTGAGAGTCCACGGAGAAGCTGCCCTTGAAAAACCTTCCCTGGCGCTTTTACTGCTCGATAAACAAAGCATTTATCCAAAAAAAAAAAAAAAAGTGCTGCCCCCAGCACCTGGGTACCAATGTTCCATCTATTTTGGTAATGGCTCTAAGACATGACACCCCGCAGAACTTATGATCTCGATGGGGCACTTGTTTTCTTCGATTCATGAAAGTGGAGACTGCACTAAAGCATTTCCAACGGCAACTCTGGGCACCTGGAACGTCCCCACTCGGCCAACACACAGGCCGAGGCAGAAGTTACTGTGCACAGTTCCAAGGTTCCTTTCAGACATGGAGCTTCCTTAGGTTACTGCTTTCGCTTTTCTGGGACACGCCTGTTAGATGGCACTAGGGACTGAATCGGGTGGATAAGGAGGGCAGACCGAGGATTTTCCCAGTTCTGTTGAGAGCTGGGGGAGTGGGCTGTGCTTAGAGAGAACCGAAATCAGCATGGAAGCTCTGGGGGGGGGGGGCGTTAAAGCAGGTTAACAAGAGGGACGGAGCCATTCATAGTACTGCCTGGCGGCTTTTCAGAAAGTCCTGGGATCCGATTCCTTAGTTCAGAGCCTTTTGTACAATTAGTTTGCAGGCAATATAATTTTCTCACTTACTGCTTAATAGAATCTTGCGGCTAGCTGGCGGAGGGAATAACAGGCTCTATGTAAAGCCGCAGCCTGGAGAGTCAGTGGATAATTTGTATATTCCTTTCAGTCGCTTAATGGACTTTTACAGTTTGGCAGTGAAAGGGCTGAATGATGTAAATTAGCATGGCACCTCAAAATCAAAATATATGGCAAATCTCTTCCCCGACTTACATCACTCGCACACAGTAAGGATGCGTTCGGCTCGCTGCAGTTCCTGCGCACTGCCCTCTTGCTCCTAAGTACAGACATTACGGACATCACGATTATACAGCCCATTTGAAAGCATCTGCACATTCCCCCCAATTGTTTTAATTTTATTAACAACCAAATGGCTTGCAATGACCCACAGGGCACTCCAAGTGAGGTTTATCCAATTGTTTTCCAACATTAAGTGATTTTAAAATAATGGGATTACCTCAGTACACAATTACAGAGCATTAAAAACATGCAGCCAATAATAATATGTAGTATTTTTTTGTCTTTATTGCTCAAAACAAAAGAAAACTCTCTATTGTGTGGTAGCAAAGGGCTTTTTTCCATACAGAGGTAACTTCCCTTTCCTTTTCTTTCTTGTTTTTAATGCTTCTTTGTTTCTAGCTACTTTCTGTTCATTCTATCTGAAATTAAAAAAAAAATAAAAACTATACCATCTATAGCTGAGATCATATAATATGGAATAATAATTGATTACATATAGGCAGCAAAAAGTCCTAAGTCCATCTATATGCACTTAAGGAGTGGTATTTTTCATTTTCAAAAAAATACCCAAAGTTCGACCTCAAAATAAGTTACCTAGAGACACTATGTCTGTCCCCAAAGGACCGCTTCAAACACTTGCTGAAGCTTTCCTCAGGACTGCCACTAGAACCACTTGACAAAGTGTGGGGGGGAGGGGTCAAAGTACACTCCATCCATCTTTACCCAGAACATGTGACTGCCCTCTTTATCAAACAAGATGCCAAATGATTTTTGTCCATTATTAAGTTTTAAATCTCGCTAAGAATCTCAAAGCTCTCCATATCATTGAAGATATTTCGAGAATCGGGAATCTGCCTCCAGTTCTGAAAGACAATGCCCAAAATTACTACAAAGAAGGACAGTACCAGACTGCTAATGGGACCCCGGACCATCAGTGACATGGAGGCTGTGGCATTTTGCCCCAGGGGGAGAGCACTGTCCCAACAGGTTAACAGTCATGCCTGGCGCCAAGGAAAGCAGGTGTACACACGGGGTTACTCCAGGATCTCACGTTCATCATTTCTTGCTGCCCCTCTAACTCCTAAAAAATGAGATAGGAGACAGGTGGGTATAGAAAAGGTCTTTTGATATTTGGCTCTTTAAGTTTCTATAGGATTAGAGTCTGATCATCACAAATATCACACATAAGAGCCACAAGAGCACATAGGCACAGACATGCTGCATTCTCACAGTGAAGCTCATCAATAGGAAGAGATAATGCTTTACCTGTAAGAAAAAAAGACCAGAAGGAAACCCACAAGTAGACAGACTCACAAGCCCTGAGCAACGTCCAGTGACTGGAGACCAAGAGCACACACTCTGGCTTTGTTGGCTTCATCGTCGTGTGAGCCGTGCTGGGCGGGTGGGGCCACCGAGCCTACCGAGGGTACCACCACCCACCGCGCCTCTCTGTGCCATCTGTCCAACCACAGGATTACATTTCCCCATTGTATTGAACAACAACAACAACAACAAAAATGGTTCAGCAGGAAAACAATGCTGTAAAATGACATGTGATTTCTTAGCACTGATTTTTTTCCAGTTTAAACAAAACATACCCCGCCTCAGTTTCTCCCAAATTTGTAAATACGGTCATTCCTTTATCACTTTAATTCTACAACTATTCACTAAGCATGAGGCACTGGGCATGTTCATCTCAGAAAAAAAAAAAAAAGGTAGAAAACATTCTTGTATGCCCATCCTTAGCATCCTGCCTTGCATGTGGTTCAGGAAACCATCTGAGGATGAGGCGCAGGAGAAGAGCGAGAAAGGAAATTAGGAAGTTACCTTTACCTTTATTACTCTCAGTTCGCTGAATGACAGAAAATGAATTATCATACCTGCTTTATACACTTTGTAAGCATTACATGAATACTGGTATTAAAATAATACATACTTGCGTTTTTCCTGCTGAGAAGGAAGGGAGAAACATTGTCAGACTCCATTGTTTCTGAAACACTGGGACTCTAACGACCAAAACCCGGAGTTTGCGGTTATGAAAAGAATATGCTATTCACCTAGAGAAGCTGAAGGAGGGTTTTGTGTTGCCCACAACTCCAGCATGTGTAGCTATATTTCACAGATACTATAGCAGGGAAAGAAGTATAATAATTCATGTCATTTTTAAAGCGCCAAACTGTCGAAGAAGTGAGTTTCTGAGCCATCATCCGTGTCTCCTCGTGAACATTCCCTGCCACTCTATCGAAGCTCATAAACTGCCTGTCACTTTGTGTAATCTGATTATAGCTGAGAGAAAAGCATTGGCAAAACTCTTCTAAAATCTCACCAAGCCTTATCTTTTGCCACAGTCCCAGGTCCATTTCTACCCCTCGCCCAAGGCCACCCCCTTGTCTGACATCCACAATGAATCGCTTCAAGTTTATTTCTTCAATGGAGCTCTTGCATGGCCCACAAGACTGAGTCAGGGGGCTTTGTGAGATTAACTAGCTCTCCTCACCCTCCCCTACGGGCAAGCCCTTCTTTTACCACCTTACATACTCCATTGTACGTGTCTACTGACCTGTCCACCTCCTCTCCCAGCTCTGCAGTCCCTGGAGGTGGGGACTCAGAGCCCTAGGGATCCCCTGTGTCCATGGTCTAGTCAAGTACGTGACCCACAGGAAGTACTCGTTATCGGTCAACTTGATTTTTAGTGATCCTGTTCCTCATTCCCTCATTTTAATGTTTTGCCCCAAATTACGCATTAAAAAAAAACAACTAAGCATGGTCAAAAACACAGAATAAAAGCAACAGCAGTCCACCAACAGCATAGTGTTTAGCATAAAGCAACACAGATTTATAAGCTGTTAGGCTTCAAAGAGACCCTAAATTCCAGCGGGTTCAGCCCCTCATTTCATGCAGACCACACAGGTGAATACGTACTGACTTGCCTATGACTACTTGACCCTCTTTACAAAGATGTAGGCTAGTTCACTGCAGAAAAGCCTAAGACTTGAACACCCTGACACCCAGTCTAATACTCCTTAAATGCCCCCATTCAAAGTGACTTACCAATACCTATAATAAACAGTAATGGTGCCAGGCATTTGTCTATGTGCTTTAAGTCTTTGAACTCCTATTTTGCAGGTGAGAGAATTACGGCCCAAGAAAAGAGGTGACTTACCCAGCATCACATGGTTAACAAGAGCCTGAGCCAGTATTTGAACCCAGGCACTCTGGATTCAAAGCCTGTGCTCTTGAGGGGAGGGGCAGTAAGGGGTGGGTGAGGAAGGTGAAGGATTAGTAGTGCAAATTGGTAGTCACAAAATAGTCTCGTGGATTACATGAAGTACAGCATAGGAAATATAGTCAACAATATTTTAATAACTATATACAGTACCAGGTGGGTACTAGAACTATTGGGGGGGCACACATTATAAAGTATATAATTGTGTAACCACTATGCTGTACACCTGAAACTAATACAAAATCACATTCCATGTCAACTGTAATTGAAAAAGAAAATTTAAAGAAAAATAAAATCTGCACTCTTAACTATGATGCAACGCTGCCTGACTCTGATCCTGTCAAAGTCATTGAGTGTTGTTCGGGACGGAAATAAAAAAAGAATTCCTATCTTTTCAGGGGTGCTTTGTGTGGCTGCTGTCGAGGCTGTCCCTGCAGGCTGGAGAGGAAATGTTGATGCCGGCCCGAGGTGGGGTGAGGGCGGGTCCTGGCATTGTCTTGCTATTGTCAACCTCATGGAGCATGGGCAGCTGTGGGGGCGGATAGGGTTGCTCTTAAGAGAATGGAATCTCTCAACACCTCAAAGAGAAATCCCTCAGCTTATCTCTGTGCCGCTATGGTTTGCGGCCAGTGTGACTCCACAGAAACCAAACAGACCTGTCACCAAAGCAACAGGTGGCAGGTTGTAAACAATGCATTTTCAAGATCCCAAAATAATGCTATTGTTCATGATAGGGGGAAAAAAATGCCATCCATCATCAGGAAAGCATGTTCTGAAATGCATTTAAAAGAGAATAATGTGTACAATAAAAATACATTCGCTGATGCAGATGTTGGAGAATATAAATATCGCTCATCCAAGTCGTGCAGAAAGTCAATGTTTTTAGTTTGGAGGTGATGATACCTTCTTGGAAAAGACACTCCTGCAGGGTGGGGCACTGCCTGCGTGAGTGTGAGGTCACTTCATCTTCATCTGTGAGCTCCTGCAGTGTGGAAAGCCTGTCTCAGGGGTCTTCATAGAAGAGCTCACAGAGGACCTGTCCCAAGAAAGGCGTTGTATCTGAGCTAACCATAACCCCGCAAAAGGGCTGTGCTCAGTACCCAACATCTACTTGTCAATTTCTTTTTCTGCCTACAAATTTTAAACAATCTGATGTGACTTCGCCTATCTCTTTTAAAACATCTGATCAAAGAAAAGTTTTGTTAACAGAATCTTGATGAAAGAAAGAAATGCTAATGAAGCCTCATGTAGCCCCGCTCTTTGGAGAGCAAACATGTCCACATGTACATTTTGTAGTGACAGTTATCAAATGGAACAGTGAGTCCTTATGACAAGTGTTTGAGGCATCTGGATCATGCCTCGTGCCACAAAAGCAACTGACTCTCAACCAGGAACTCAACTTCCAATCTTTGGATTTTTTTGGTACCATAAACAAAACAAGCACATCCTTTCCAAACGATGTCCCTAAGTGCTTTTGTTCTAGAATGCACTCAATGTGCCCAGAACTTTGTCTGGAAAGAGTCATGGACATCAGATTCTTCCTTCAAGATCAAGTTCATGTGTTCAGCAAGCACCTACGGCAAGTCCAACCCCCCTAAATTGGGAAGGATTTGGGGAAATCCTGCCTGGCACCAGTGACGGTAATTGATCTGTATTTAACCTGTAGGAGAAGAACAACAGAAGCTCCTAATGGGTAGTGCTTGTGCCTGAAGATTCTCCTCTTGAAATAACAACTGTGCATCTAAACCGTCTGCTCCACTAGGCTGACAGAAGGGTGCCTGGCCTTTTCTCAGGGAGGAAGAGCACAGAGGAAACCTCAGCAGGGGAGAGTGGGGGCTTCCAGTTGATGCTGGTGCAGGGGAGGTAGGGTAGGGCTGCCTACTCCCCTGAACACTAGTCGAACTTTCACTCTGCATACTAACGGCTGGGTTGATAAAGCTCAAAGGCCCAGAGAGCAAACAGTTCAGTTCTGCAGGTCACTCAGGTCTGCTGGGACTCCCCAGCTCTCTTACAACTCTGTAAGGGGGCTTCCCACACGTTAGGTACAGGCATTAAAATAGCAATCTTAGTAAACTGATAACATCTGAGAAGAACAAAGGGCTGAATGAGTTGGAGGGCTTTGGCTTTATGAAATTGTTCTCTAGACAAAACGTGTTCTGGAGGCTCTGGGGGCAGTGAGGTTGTTCTGGAAGCAAGGAGGTACCTCCAGAGAAGTGAAGATGCTTTGGAGGAGGAAAAAAGTACAATCAAGGACAAACTGTAATTTTGAGCTAGATTCACTCATTTGAAGATTCTTGTACTTGTCTCTCAAATGGATATCAGAACGTAGGTTTCGAGGGTTCCTTTCAGATTCACTCTAAAAAGTACATTCAGATTTCAAGCTCTAAATTCTAAATTAATCAAGATTTCCTTGTACTAAATTCTCTTTTCTTTCTAGTATTACTCAGGGATGCCCTTATTAAAAAAAGTATATAGAAATATGGTAAATTTTTTTCAAACCAAAAATTTTTTTAAAAGATTTAATCCCGAGAATTTAACTTTTATTCTTTAAAAACACAGATCCACATGGCTGGTGTGGCTCAGTGGATTGAGTGCCGGCCTGCAAACCAAAGGGTCACTGGTTTGATTCCCAGTCAGGGCACAAGCCTGGGTCATGGGCTAGGTCTCCAGTAGGGGGCATGTGAGAGACAACCACACATGGATGTTTCTCTCCTTCTCTTTCTCCCATCCTTCCCCTCTGTCTAAAAATAAAATCTTTAAAAAAAGAAAAACAGAGATCCATTTATATATTCACTTTTTTTTCTTATGACTAGTATCACCATTAAAAGAAAGAAAGGAAAAAGTCGGCTCTGCGCTGTCCTCTGCTGTGGCCACAAAGTTAACGCAAGGGAACCTCAGGCTCACACCAACGTGGGAGGAGAGCACCTTCTCTTCTCCTGACATCAGAGATGGAAGAGTCTAGGAAGTGTTATCAGTGGAGGCACAATTTCAGGGTCTAAACTAACAATGAAAACTTCGGTGGTGAAGTGAGAGTTGGCAGATAAAACCGAGGGGACCGAGCCAGAAAACTGATGTGATGGTACTGAAGGGTCAAACTCTCACACTTCGTATTTAGTAGATTTCTGAAAATGAATTACAAAAAAATTAAATATTCTTAAGACTTACATTTGACTGTCTCTTCTTTATAAACGTTTACTGTCCTCTAATCATAACTTTGGGAATATTCTTACTTCCCCACCTTTAACAACTGAATAAACAATTTTGCCCCACGGACTAAAATCTCTCAGAAAAAATTCCTTCTAAAATTATTCAATACTTTTAAGGTTTTAAAGTACACAAGGCAGGGTAAGGGGGCAGTTAAGAGCACAGGCCCTGGGTTTGGACTGTCTGAGACCCGATTGTGTCAGGCCATTACTTGTCTGTGCCGGAAGGTCCACATGCACACATAGTGCGATGATGTGGAAGAAGAATTAGGTGAGATATTTAATGTAGAGCATTCAAAACAATGTGTGGCACATTCTAAAAATGACTAGCTCCATTATGATGATGATAAACAAATTCTTTACCTATTACAGGTACAAAGGCATTGGATTAAAGTCAAGAAAAGGAGAAGAAGGTGGGGGGAGAGGAGCAGGAGGCTACAAGCACCAGAGGACGCAGAGAACCTGGAATGCTGCGCACTGCTGGTGGGACGCAAAACAGCAAAACAGTGCGGCCATTATGGAAAAGGGTATGATGCTTTCTCAGAAAATTAAACAGAGAACTACCCTAGGACCCAGCAATTCCACTTATGGGCAAATATCCACAAAATGGAAACAGGATCTGGGAGAGATGTGTGGCAGCGCCATTCACAATAGCCAAGACGGGAAAACGACCTAATGTCCATGGATAGATAAATGAATAAAGAAAAGGTGCTTTCAACACACAATAGAATGTTATTTAGCCTTAAAAAAGAAGGAGACCCTGTCACAAACTACAACTGGGATAAACGGAGGACATTATGCTAAGTGACAAACAGCAGTCACAAAAAGGACGGACACTGCAGGATCCCACCGAGAGGCAGAGGCACGAAAAGCACATAGACCAGTGGAAAGATGGGCGGTTGTCAGGAGGTGGGGGGGGGCAGGGAAACGGGGCGCTTCGTCCACTTGATGCAGAGTTTCAGTTTTGCAAGATGATCTGCGGCGCAGCAACTTGTGCACAGCTAATAACAATGAACTACACACTTAAAAATGGTCAGGGTGAAAACTTTTATGCAATGTGTTTTTGTATTTTTTTTACCGCAACAGAAATTAAAATAAATTAAAAAAAAATTAAACATTGCTGAAGTATCATTAGTTTCAAACCTCAACTTATGATATTTACTTTTAGTACAAACTGGAAGACTTTACCAACATCCTTTACCTAATTTTGCTTTCCTGCGAAACTTCTTTAAATCGTTTAAGGGAACTCCAATGACTAGGCCTTCACTTTGCTGAATCCCTTATCAGCGACTTCAAAAGAAAGTGAATTAATGCAGTGTGCATACTTTATCAGTTCTAAGATAGCATCTAAGTTTGTGAAGTAATACAGCAGAAAATGAATCACTGCCCTAGGCGGTCACACTGAAGAAAAAGAAATTCTGACTCGTGACACTGCACCCCGTCCTGCCACTCCTCACAGCTTCCAAAGCCGGAATTTTGACCAAGGTAATGTCTCCTTTCCTTGGGGTTCAGCAAATCATATTGAGACATAAACTCCTGAATTGATGGGAGGAAGGGTCTTATCCTACGATCATTTTAACACATGTATAAAGGACATGCATTTTATACAAGAATAAAAAGTACAAAGTGTCACTCTTACAATTTGTACCCAAGCATTTGACACGGTGCCCCTTAGACTGGGGCTCTTCTAACAAGGTAGCTTGCCGGTCGCTTCTCTGCACGAAACAGCCTCACTTCTCAGGGCTTCGCTCTGGGTTAGGAGAACCAGAAGGAAAGAGGGAAAGCTATGAGAGCCTTAACAGAGGCACACACACCTCAGCTGGGAGGTTTCTCTTGCAATGGAGGAACAGCCTCCAGCTCCTCCCTCTAAACAGTGGTAAGCAGGGCAACAAGTCCTCAAAGGGAAGGCCGTATATCTGCCCACTGCCCAGGAAGTACCACCACTAATGTGAATATCCACCGTGCCAACTGAGGGAAGTAAACGGCATTTTGAAAGAATTAACTGGAACCGATCCATGAAGTCCCTCAGATGTGGGCAGGTCAACAAGGCCAGCTTCCTTCACCACGGGTCCTGGGGGTGAGGGGTGGGGGGTGGGGGGGCCAGTTTGGGTGGAGTGCTGGGACAGGTCCTATGATTTGCCAAGTGGTAGCCTGGGGCAGACTAAGGCAAGAGAATGTCTGGCCAACAAAATCCTTGGAAGAAATGGCAATGCACGAGCTTTCATTTTATAGAGTGACTGAAGCACAGGATGTCTGGATGCTCAGATAGGTTAGGATAGGGGAGGAACAGGCAGATATATCTGGGTGGTATATCCAGATGGATCAGGATGTGGGGTGTTACCACCCGTGGGATGGGGGACAGAGAGGGCGGGAGCTCTACCCACAAGGCTCACCTGAGGGTGGGCATCTTCCCTTCTGGGTCTTTCTGAGGCCACCGGCTCAGGTAAGCCATGGGGACCTGGACTTTATATTCTGAGTGCAGAGGAACATTTTTTTTAAAGAAAACAATTATTAAAATAAAAGAAAATGCATATATAACGATAATCCAGAATAACATCCTTATTTTTTCTGGTTGTAGAATGGAGGCCCTATCAAAGTAGAATCAATGAAGAATGTACTAATATGACAGATATGTGAGTTCAGTTGAGGTATGAGTATAGAACTGTTTTAAAAATTCCATAAAAGCTATTTTTATTAATTGTAACTATTGTACTTTTAAGAATTAGTGACATCACTACTACAAAATACCTTTTCTAAACAAAGAAAAATAAATATGATTTACTAGACAAACATAAAATGCATACCGTAACTTCGTTCTAATCACTGAGACATGACAGACAGCAAGAGAGAGAGTCCCTCATTTTGTAAATGCACTGTTAGAAAAGTAAATTTTGCCTGCCTAACTGGTCAAATCACCAAATCACCTAGCTTGGTGGTGAACGACAGCCGGACACTTGAGCACGAGGTGAGAGGTTCCATTGCGAATTCAATTCCCCCCTCATTGCCACCGGCACATACCCCTGATGTGGGACGGACTCTTACCCAATGTCACCGAGAGGAAAATGTGCCCTAAGAGTGAGAGTTAAAATGATGTGTCAACTTTGAATGACTTTCACAAGACAGTTAACATAATGTGATATGTTCAATAAACATGTAAAATGACAGCAGAGATTCTGGGGCCTCGAACGTGAGCTCCTTGCCGCTGAAGGACAAAAATACAGAGACGATCATTAAGCTTCCTTCTGTTTTCTTTTCCTTGATTAAAGATCAACCAAGCCGTTTAATCTCTGAAAGTAATCGCCCCTTTTATTCAACCCAAGGTACAGCTTTTTGTCAGCCAGCCTCTCTGCTACTTTATTTCAATTTACATTGAGTCTGCTTTCTGATTAGCCTGCTGATACCCACCAGGCTATGTCACTGTGAACAGGGAAAAGGCCTAGAAAATTCTGATTCCGGAAAGGGCAAAAATATTCCGAAAACTGAGAGAGTAGACTTGAAAGTCACTGGGATAGAAAACTTGCTTTCGGTTTCCATGAATGATCAGCCAAGCTGTCTAGGAGCCTTCTGGAATGAAAGTCTTGTTAGTCAAGACAGCTTACAGGGAAGTACATTGAGGGTATTTTGGTCTTGCCCTTATTCCAGCTACAGCCAACAGTCAAATTGAGCCCTAGGCATGGCTTTATATGGCCCCAAGCTCAGAATAGCTTTTATATTGCTAAACAGAAGGTACGTGACCAACAGATCCTAAAATATTTCTTGTATAGGAAAGGTCAGCTGACCAGTAACTCTAAAACAAGGTCAGTAGAGATGACAATTTAGGTCAATTCCTAAAAGTCAGAACAGACTATGGAAAACTCAACTTATTCCAGGAAGTGGGTCTGCTAAGTTAAAACTAAGAGAAATAAAACCTTAAATTATGCTATTTCCTACGACATCCATGCACATAATATATATTCTCTACCAACAAGGAAAGTCTGCAATAGTAGATTTCACTGTTGAAATAAACACTGCAAATAACTGCTAAAATAGCAGTAGACTAATATTTCTCGTTTCTCATTTGGCAACATTAATGCATTTCAAAAAACTAGACATAATTGGCATCAAATGCAAGGAAAGAAAACAAAAAGTCAAACTTGTAACAAAAGCAAGCTCTGAGGTAAAGCAAATGAATTCTAGACAATATTTCTTTTGAAAATATGACCGCAATATTTAATTGAATACGGCATCTACACTTATAAATCACTGAGATTCCTCAAGTCAATTTAGACATTTCCATATTATTTTGGTTTTAATTTTAGAACATATTAGAGATTTAAAGCTCCCATTTACAAACCAGGGTAATTACTTTCTCTAAACACTAAGTTAAATAGAAGTTAATTTATGATGTTTCTTTGGAAGGTTCCTATGATGTAACAGACAATTTGGAAGTACCTATTTCCTCCTGGGCTGCAAGCATTCTATTTTTGTGACCAAAATAGCACATGATGGCAAAGAAAATGCCACATCCAGGAAAGGTCCTCTAGGACTACTTGCCCTGTTCAGGAAGGGCCGGCAATTCAGGGTGGAGAAGAAATCAGCAGATCAAACTCACAGGCGATACCTACAGCCTTCAGCATGCAACTTGCAGGCAAATGCCCAATCTTTACTGCCCCATGTTGAAAGCCTGTGTTTAGGCTCTTATCAGTGTCCCCTTTAAGCCCTGAAGGTCATGAGCTTTGGAAAGCATCTCTGGTGCTAGGAAGCCATCAACAGGCTAAGGGGACAAGCCCAGGGGGAGACATTCCTCTTGGACCCGATAATCCCGAGTACCTGGAACCCTTGAATTTCCAGGACCCTTCCAAATTGCAATATGCTCCACTGGAAGACCCTTCCATGGGTCTATTCTCTGGAAGGGTCCTGGACAGGACTCCAGGGCTGGGGTGCACAATCTAAGGCCAGTGCATAGTCAAGGGGCAGCTGTTTGTTGGGGTTGGCGGGCCTTGGACATGGGGGCAGG